>CANIUD010000374.1:0-82500 GCA_947470075.1 Closterium sp. Yama58-4 | reverse complement strand
ACAGAGGAACACTCACACCGGAAAATGCAACAGAAAGCACATTCAGTAAGTTCTCCGCACGCGTATCTTCATCGCCGCCTGGTCCTCCCCCTTGTACACTCCCCACAGAAAGCATATCGACGGTACACTTAGCTTGAGTCAAGCTTTGCTTGCTACATTAAATTAGCGGCGGAATAGGTACACCACGTGGCTAAGGACTCAAAAGTGGATCTTATGCGCATCATTTGCTGAGACGGACTTCAATCGCCTGCCTCACACCGCTTTTTCCCTGCTGCTGGGTCTCGTGTAGGAAGCAGGAGTTTGACTGGTCGGACTGAGTTACACTATCGATGACTAGCAACACTCCTGGAATGGCAGAAAGAGCGTCGTGAAACAAACAATTAGCAAGATTTTCCCATGAGTCAGTCAGCCTTTTGTTCGATTGTCGAGCTCGCGGTGCGCCTTGTAAATTATTACGGGGATGGTGGAAGGTAAAGATTGGGCAATTTGACGGAACACAATTCTTCTCTGCGGATCGTGCGGTGCGGACAGTTCAAAAGCGGGGATCATTTTTTGCTTGTCAGAAACGAAGCCGTTTGGCGAAGTGGTTCGCGGTTGCTAGTTTTGGCGAATGGGGGACAAGGTTCGTGCGACATCCAATTCGCACGACGGAATGATGTGGCGAAAGTTGAGACGCCTATAGTGTGTGCCTCGTTTGCGAACATAGAAAATGCTATTCTTGTCTCGTTAAGTTGAATATTTCACTGGATAATGCTATAACGTAGAATGTAGGCCAGCTTTTGCTTGACACAGGAGTCAGGACGCATCTGCCATGAATGTTTCTGAGCATATTTAACTTATTAGATCCGGAAGTATCAACTTGCAACGAAGAATTAATTAACCTTAGACTTTTACGGTATTAGAACATCGATTCAAGACCTCTGCTGTTTCATAGGTACTTCGTTTCTGAAAGATTCTACGGCTTCGTCTTAGCCCAGCAACCTGAAATGCAGTGCATGTCACTGCAGCACACTGCACTGCACCGCAATCCATTGCTCTGAACTGCATCGCTTACGGTAGCTTCTACAGCGGGCATCTTTTGAACGCCACTGTGAACGAGTGACGGGTGCAGCTCCAACGCTCGTCCGTCCGCCCTACCTGCCACTGGCTGATCCAATCACAATCCACCCGCTCCCACCCATCCCCACCTGCCTCCACTGCCTTTCCCTTCTCATTAATAGTCATCTTCTGCTCAGACTCTCCTGGCTTTGCCTGCAGATTTCCACTGTGCTTGTTTCTCTCTCGTTCTCTCATCAGCTGCCCATTTCCAACCCTGTACTCCTCGTCTTGCTACTGGTGATGGTCCTGACCCATCTGCTCCAAGGAACATTGCCCTTCATCATCGTCCTCTTCACTCCCACCCTGCTTCGACTCATTGCTCTCCTCCTCATTCTCGTCCTCCCCATCTTCATCTTCCTTGTCATCCCTTTCCTCCTCTTCTTTCTCCTCCCCTTTCTCCTCCCTCACTTCCAACACCCTCTTCCGCTTCAGCCTGCAACCCCGTCGCCACGTCAGCAAGCCAGGGAAGCGCCACGTCAGCAGGTGATGACCGCAGATGCCGCCCTCCTTCTCCCCCACGAGGATATACTCCCTCACTGACGCCTGCCGCCTCATGGCTGCCGTCCAGTCCACTCCCAGCGGCTGATTGCAAGGGCATGGGAGGGGGGAGGTGGTGGGAGCAGAGAGACAGTACTTACAAGGACACGTGCATCAGGGACTCTCTCACTGATGCCTGCCGTCCAATTCTTTCCACGCGGCTGATGTGACAGGCACAGGACGGGATACGAGGTGGGAAGCACAGAGCGATGTATATGTAGCACGTACCAGGACGTATATGTAGCACGACAACAAAATAGGACCATGCAGAACAAGATGCGGGCTCTTGATGGAATCAATGGCCTTTTTACTCTTGCGGGAAGCCAGGCATCCTCACCATGCAGCATGCCTCACCATCCAGCATGCCTCACCATCCAGCATGCCTCACCATCCAGCATGCCTCACCATCCAGCATGCCTCACCATCCAGCATGCCTCACCATCCAGCATGCCTCACCATCCAGCATGCCTCACCATCCAGCATGCCTCACCATCCAGCATGCCTCACCATCCAGCATGCCTCACCATCCAGCATGCCTCACCATCCAGCATGCCTCACCATGCAGCATGCCTCACCATGCAGCATGCCTCACCATGCAGCATGCCTCACACTGCAGCATGCCTCACCATGCAGCATGCCTCACCATGCAGCATGCCTCACCATGCAGCATGCCTCACCATCCAGCATGCCTCACCATCCAGCATGCCTCACCATCCAGCATGCCTCACCATCCAGCATGCCTCACCATCCAGCATGCCTCACCATCCAGCATGCCTCACCATCCAGCATGCCTCACCATCCAGCATGCCTCACCATCCAGCATGCCTCACCATCCAGCATGCCTCACCATCCAGCATGCCTCACCATCCAGCATGCCTCACCATCCAGCATGCCTCACCATCCAGCATGCCTCACCATCCAGCATGCCTCACCATCCAGCATGCCTCACCATCCAGCATGCCTCACCATCCAGCATGCCTCACCATCCAGCATGCCTCACCATCCAGCATGCCTCACCATCCAGCATGCCTCACCATCCAGCATGCCTCACCATCCAGCATGCCTCACCATCCAGCATGCCTCACCACCCAGCATGCCTCACCATCCAGCATGCCTCACCATCCAGCATGCCTCACCATCCAGCATGCCTCACCATCCAGCATGCCTCACCATCCAGCATGCCTCACCATCCAGCATGCCTCACCATCCAGCATGCCTCACCATCCAGCATGCCTCACCATCCAGCATGCCTCACCACCCAGCATGCCTCACCACCCAGCATGCCTCACCACCCAGCATGCCTCCCCATCCAGCACGCCTCGCCATCCAGCATGCCTCACCATCCAGCATGCCTCACCATGCAGCATGCCTCACAATGCAGCATGCCTCACCATCCAGCATGCCTCACCATCCAGCATGCCTCACCATGCAGCATGCCTCACCATGCAGCATGCCTCACCATCCAGCATGCCTCACCATCCAGCATGCCTCACCATCCAGCATGCCTCACCATCCAGCATGCCTCACCATCCAGCATGCCTCACCATCCAGCATGCCTCACCATCCAGCATGCCTCACCATCCAGCATGCCTCACCATCCAGCATGCCTCACCATGCAGCATGCCTCACCATGCAGCATGCCTCACCATGCAGCATGCCTCACCATCCAGCATGCCTCACCATGCAGCATGCCTCACCATCCAGCATGCCTCACCATCCAGCATGCCTCACCATCCAGCATGCCTCACCATCCAGCATGCCTCACCATCCAGCATGCCTCACCATCCAGCATGCCTCACCATCCAGCATGCCTCACCATCCAGCATGCCTCACCATCCAGCATGCCTCACCATCCAGCATGCCTCACCATCCAGCTTATCTCACCATCCAGCATGCCTCACCATCCAGCATGCCTCACCATCCAGCATGCCTCACCATCCAGCATGCCTCACCATCCAGCATGCCTCACCATCCAGCATGCCTCACCATCCAGCATGCCTCACCATCCAGCAAGCCTCACCATGCAGCATGCCTCACCATCCAGCATGCCTCACCATGCAGCATGCCTCACCATCCAGCATGCCTCACCATGCAGCATGCCTCACCATGCAGCATGCCTCACCATCCAGCATGCCTCACCATGCAGCATGCCTCACCATGCAGCATGCCTCACCATGCAGCATGCCTCACCATCCAGCATGCCTCACCATCCAGCATGCCTCACCATCCAGCATGCCTCACCATCCAGCATGCCTCACCATCCAGCATGCCTCACCATCCAGCATGCCTCACCATCCAGCATGCCTCACCATCCAGCATGCCTCACCATCCAGCATGCCTCACCATGCAGCATGCCTCACCATCCAGCATGCCTCGCCATCCAGCATGCCTCACCATCCAGCATGCCTCACCATCCAGCATGCCTCACCATCCAGCATGCCTCACCATCCAGCATGCCTCACCATCCAGCATGCCTCACCATCCAGCATGCCTCACCATCCAGCATGCCTCACCATCCAGCATGCCTCACCATCCAGCATGCCTCACCATCCAGCATGAAGGGCAGGAGGAGGGGGACTCACCATCCAGCATGCGATCACAATGTGGGGCTTGTACTCCGCAATGGCTGCTTCCGCATCACATGCTATCACTTCATCCCCTGCCTCCCCACGATCCCTGCCCTCCCTCAAAGAACCATTGTTCTCCCTGGAAGCACCACTGCCCGGCCTTGCAGCAGCACCGCCAGGCAGCCTACGAGGCATGGCATCAGTGGCGATCACTCTTGAAGCACCACTGCCTTCCCTTGAAGCACTGTCGGCACCAACAAGGCTGCAAGTGGCAGCATAACCGCCGGGCAGCCTACGGGGAATGGCATCAGTGGCGATCACTCTCATCCACAGCCCCTCCAACCTCACCCACTCACCGCCAGTCCCCCTCTCCTTGTCACTATGACTGCCATCCTGCCTTCCCAGACTGCCTTTCACCACTGCGTGAGGCTGCTTCTCAACCATACCCCCCTCTTCACCCTCCTTGCCCTCTTTCCTCTGATGCTGCTCTTCTCCTTGTTCCTGATGAGCCTCCCCTTCCTCCCTCACCTCACCCTCCTCTCCTCCCCCCTCTGCGCTCCACTCTCGCAAGCACTGCCGCAGCTTGCAGGCCAGCAGCCCATCGCCTGCCCCCACCTGCCTGAGGCACATGGGAGGGGTGGGAAGACGGAGATTGAGCTGAGAGGAGACAGACAGACATGGAGAAGTGTGCATGGCGCTTTATGCTCACATTTGGGGGGGGGGGGCAGTTGAGGGAGAGGAGACAGGTGAATGGTTGAGCAAATGGTGAGGGGGGGAGGAAGATCTTAGAAAATGACATGGCAGGGGAGCCACAGACAGGTCCAGGAAAGCAAAAGATAATCGAGTGTGAGAATGATCGAGTAGGCGCTTAGGTGTGAAGCTTAAAAGAAAGAACTTCTCAGCAAGCTTCAAAGCACGGGAATCAGAACATAGAAGACAGAGCATAGTGGGCAGGGCATAGCAGGCAGAGCATGCAATATATGACCCTCCACTATGTACCTTGCTCCTGCCTGCACCCTCAACACACAGCAGGTGCTCACCTCCAGCACAGTGAGGGATGTGAGTCCACTCGTGCGCCTGTAGTGCCCTGCACGCTCCCTGGGGGGCATAGGAGGGGGCCCGGCATGAGAGGGGCAAGGCAAGGGAGGGGCAAGGCATGGGGCATGGGAAGAGGCAGGGCATGGGAAGAGGCAGGGCATGAGAGGATTAGATTGGCACGGGGGAGAGATGGCACAGGTGGCATGGGGGAGAGGGAGAAAGGGAGGGAGGAGCATTTAAACTTCTACACTTTCTGGCGAGCAAAACAAACGCATACCCACGAAGACCCAAAAGGGACAGGAATGGGATGGAGTGCGGGATTGGCGAGCGTCTGACCGGATGTAAGCAGCGAGGGCGAGCAGCATGTCCTGTGTGACCACCTCGTAGTGCACCCTTGCTGCCATGCTGGGCGCACTGCACTGCCCTCCCACTCCCATTCCCACTGCCGCCTTCACTGCCACGGCGCAGGCCCTACGCTGGTGCTCCGAATCACGCTGTTCCTGCTGCTGCTCGCTCTCCTCCTTACTCTCCTCGCCTGCTCCAGTGGCTGCCTGCCACGTGGCAGGCCAGCTCAGCCTGCCAGCTGTGAAGTCCTTCCACTGCTGGCATCCGTGGCACGTGCAGGACACCACACCCCCCAGAATGATCTCAGGAGCAAGCATTGGAGGAGAGAGGAGGGGAGAGGAAGCGGGGTACAGTGGCACAGTGCAAGGGGGGAGGGCACCGAAGGGGGGATGCAGGACACCACGCCCCCTCCTGGGGTGATCTGAGGAGCCGTGCATGGCAGAGGGGCACAGAGGGGAGTGCAAGGGAGAGGGGCAAGGGCGGGAGGGGGAAGGGAGCAACGAGGGGGTAGGAAATGAGGCCCGATGTGATGATCGGATTGGAGGCACAGTATGAAGGGAGAGGGAAGATGGGAGAGGGTAGCGGGGAGAGGGGGGAGGGAAGAGGAGCATAGTGGGATGCTGCGAGGCCCGGGGGAAAATATCGAGGTGGGGGAAAGGGAGGGGGAGGGGAAAGGGGAAGTGAACCGGGGGAGGAGGGGGATGACGGTCAGGGGCGGTGGGGAGAGGAGGGCAGGCACGGCGGCCAATGCGAGGAGGGCAAAAGGTCTATTAGGGAGGGAACGGGATGGTGAGACAGCCGGCTACTCGGTTGCTCCAATTAAAGCGCTGCCATCAGTGGTGGTTACAGAGCCGCGCTCGACCCTTACAAAGCCGCGCTCACCCTTACAAAGCCGCGCTCACACTGCGCCGCCCTTCAGAGCGGGGCAGGTGAGAGCGCTGCGTCAGGAGGATGCGCCCATCACGCTGATGCATCCCAAAATTCAGAGCGCAAAATTCACTCCGAAATCGACGGGTACCCCGAGGTCACCCTCGCGGGGTTACCCACAAGTTCCCTGCAAGTGTCCCCGATGATACCTCGAGCAATTGCAACGTCAGCAACTCTCGCAGAGTCCGTCGCGCACATTCGTAAGAAAATAACTGACCAGTCAGGAGGCAGATCAGTTCGTTGGGATACCCTGAGGGTACCCACCTGTTTCTGAGGACGGTTCAGCACCAATCAGAACCTCGCTTCACTTTTGCTGACGAACCAGCCACGTTCTGAAATCCCACTTGGGAAGGTGCACTTCGACTTTCAACTCGCTGGACCGAAATATATTATATGTGTTTCTTTTGTGATTCAGTCCTGTTATCGCATCACTCAATATATTGCATACAGTTGATGGGTTGGGTTACGTGGCACATTAGTGTTCACCAACCAATCAGAGCTCCTGGACAGCAGCTTCCATTGCCTCTCCTCTCCCCTTCCATTGCACCTTCAGACAACCTCACGCGCATTCCTTCACCGAGCTCCGTCATGAAACTCTCCGCTTCCCTACTGCTCCTCGTCCTCGTTTGTACTCGCTCCATCTCTCCTTATCCAACTGAAGACTTTTCTACTGTATTTGCCTCTCCGTTTTGGAAGGCTACACGCGATGCTCTTCAAGGTGGTGAGTTTGACCAATCTTTGTCTAACGAGGTCTCTGGCTGCTGGTTTTCAGGAAGTTTTTGCTACGTGGATCTTGCTCCCAGGTTTCCGGATCAGGTAAGTGCTCTACTGGTGGTTGTTGGGTCTGACCAAGCGGTTGATTCCGTAATTTCAGGCAGCTTCTCCTGCTGGGTCTTCCTCCTCGGCCCTCCCGACTCCAAGGATTCCCCCAACTTTCGATGCCTTCCTTCCTCTGTACTGTCTCGCCAGTATTGCTGGAGTCCCCTGTGCTGCCCGCTTCCATGCAAGCCTTCTGCGTCATCCCTGACCTGGTACCCTCGTCAGGTCTCCTTACGCTGGTGTAAGCTTCGAGCCTACCTTGCTGGCTTTCTCGCGGGTCGCCTTCCATGCCGTCATGCCTGCGTTCACGCCTCGTCTTGCCGATCTGGCAGACGATCACATCTGACGGGTTGCTTAGGCCATTGCCGAAGCGCCCAGTTCTCTCTCTCTACCAATTCCCCCCTCCTCGTGCGCTTCGGCGGCGTGTCGAATCGCCGTATCTTTGCTTCTATCTCTGGCTTGGCCCCGCTGTTGGAATGGCGGTGGTATTTACGTCCCCCACCTCTGATTCCTCTCCCATCCTTCGTCACCATGGCCTCCCATCACAACCCTGACGCCGTCATGACCGACGAGCAGCTTGCTGCTGGGGAAGATAAGCTCACCGATCTCGGTGACTATGTCCTCGAAGATCTTCCCGACGGCGTCCCGCCGGAACTTAACGAAGAGCCTGCTGCTAAGAAGCAGTGTGGCGAAGGAACCTCCTCTGGCGCTGAGGCTAATGCGCCTACTGCCCCGGCGCCGGCGCCGCAGCCGATGCAGCGTTCCAACTCCTCTGGCAGCTCGGCGGCCACGGCCCTCGGTTCCGCCCCGGCCGAGGTCCGCCCCGCCCTCGCGCCCCCAGCCTCCTGTCCAGGATGCCGCGGAGGAGCAGCCTGCCGCTGGATCTGCTGCCAATCTTTCCCTGTCGGTGCGTTACCGCAACCTCCGCCGTCACCGCTCGTCGGTGGGTACCGAGCTCCGGTCCCTGCGGCGGAACCCGCTATCGCTGGTCACCGTGATGTTCCCGGAGTGCTCTGAGGAGGTTCGGGAGAGTCTTCTCTCCTGGATCGCCGCTGCGCTCCCTGGATCGACAGCCTTCAACGGTGCTGTTCCGCAGTTCGACGCAGCCGCGGGCGAACCGCTGCGCCTGCCGCGCAGGACGTATCATCGTCACATCTACTCCTGGACCTCCGCCGCCGACGCACGCATCTTCCGCGGGCTGTTCGCGAAGCCTTTCATCGCGCGGTTCAACAACAGCCGCCCGATCGAAGTCAAGCTTTATGTTGATCCCTACCCGGATTTCTCGGCCGCGAAAGCTCGCGGTGACACGTACGCGGTGGTGCGGAACGTGCCGCTTGGCGTCCAGCCTGAGGACCTGCGTGAGACCCTGCTCTGCGGCAAAACCGAGGACGATCTCCCCTGGCTCGCGGACCTCCTGCACTTCCACCGGCTCAAGGATCCCTACGACGACTCGGCCTACTCTCAGATGCTCGGTCTCCCCGTCGCGGCAGAAGGCGACCCTGCCTTCGAGCGCATTTCGGCTGTGCTCTGGATCCCGGGACAGGAGGAACCTGCCTTCCTGAACCTCTCGTGCCACTCCTGCTCCCTGTGCTCAAGCAATCATCGGCTCGAGGATCACGCCTGCTTCGCCATCACCCGAGGCAAACGGGTTGCCAACAGGCAGTCCATCACCATGTCTGCGCTGCAGGCGGTTAACGGTATTTACCTCCCCCCGACCTTATCTTGGTTGATGCTAACCGACCTATCCTATTCGTTGGCCCTGTTTTTTTCGGTATCTTCCCTTATCCTCCTTTATTGGCTCCGTGCTTTCTTCGGCTCTGGCCCGGTTATCCTCCTCCCCCCGCTCCCCTGTCTCGGCTCTCCCTGCGCCTCACCCCCCCCTCTCCTCAGGCAAGCTCCTTGGTCAGCACGCCTCCACGGCGGCGTTCAAAAAGGACCCCGGCCTGCTCCTCATCGGCCTGGACCTCGACGTGGAGGTGTGGGCCTGCTCTATCTGCGACTTTGTGTGCGGCATTGCGCTCGACAGTGCGATGTTCCACCTTTCCTCCGAGCAGCACCGCAACAGGCTGCAGGACCCTGCGCACCAGAATGTCTCCAAGGACAAATATGGGGCCTGGAAGGCCGAGACCCTGGTGCAGCATCACCGCATCAAGGCTCTCTTGCAGTAGGCCTGCTTCTAGGCTGCTGCCGTGTGGCACCGCCCTGGCGCTGTTCAGGCGTTGCGTGTGTGTCTGGTTTAGGCACTCTACCTTTTACCATTGTTCCCTGCTGTACCCCCCTTAAAGGAGAGTTGCCTCTGGATTTCTTCTACCGTCCTTCCACCCCCTGCCTACTCCGTGGATGCACATGCTCACGCATGTGGGGGTTTACAAGAGTTATCCAATGTTAATACCCCTCACAATCAGATGCATTAACGTGAATGGGATCAATAAACAAAAAAAAATCAATGCCCTTAGAGGATGGCACAATAAGCAGGACCCCAAAGCAGATATCCTCATCCTGTTTGATACTCGGCTAACCCTGAACTTTCACCGGCTTATCCTTACGCTCAAACCTTCCTCTTACGCGTATTGTCCTTCCCCCTACCTCAACCGCTCTAAACCAGGTGGAATCGCAGTGCTCATATTTCACAGTCAGATTTCCATCTCCTCCTAGGAGCCTTCCCCGGACGGTAGAATACTCTCTGTGCATATCAATTTCCTTGGCGAGCAGCTTCGCCTGATCGCTGTCTACGCCCCCTCCACCCCTTCCCTCAGACGGCCCTGGTGGCGCACGCTCTTCTCCGCCGTGCTCGATGCCCCAACCTCCTCTGCTGGAACTATAGTAGCAGGCGATTTCAATGCGGTCTGTTCGGCTGAGGACCGTAACAGGCCGCCACTTGCCCACGAAACCTCCGAAGGCGAAATCCTTTCCGCTGCCTTACAGCGACACGCACTGGCTGACTCCTTCCGTGTAACTTACCCCAACGAACCTATGTTCTCGTTCTTCGCCATTCCTCGGACCCTCCCAGGGGACCCCCCCCCTCCGCACCCCCCCCCTCCCACCCCCACGGCCTCCTGCCTGGACCGGATCTATGTCTCGACTTCTCTCTCCTCCAGAGTTCTTGACGCGCAGTATGCCTCCGCTTCCAACGAACTCACAGACCACGACTTAGCTCCCTCCTGCATTATCCGCTGCGAGGCGCCTAATCTGGCCCCTAGGCCATGGCGGCTCCCCCACGCCCTTCTCCAACGCCCACACACCGCCCAGATCGTGTCCACGGCGTGCCTGGACCTCCCTCCTGACATTCACGGAGCATCCTGGGACGCTTGGAAGCTCTCTTTGTGCAACAAACTCAAAGCCTTTTGCCGGCAAGAAAGAATTCGAATCAAGAAAACCTCTGAACACTTACAGAATCTGGTTAGTCACCTCAGGATAGCTCGCGCGGTCAACCCCACTGACTCCGACACCGCCGAACAGTTACGAGTGGTATCCCAACAATTCGAACGTTACGAAGCCTCGCGCGCTGCAGATATAGCGCTCAAAGCCAAACTTAAAGTTGAAGGGCCCCGAGAGATGGGGGTTTCATCCCTGCTGGTGGGCATCAACTCTCGCATTAAGGCCTCCCTAGTTACTTCCCTCCAATCACCGACAGGCGAGCTTGTCTCTGAACTCCCTGCAATGAGCGAGCTTTGCACAGCGTATTTCCGCGACCTCTACAGTGCCTCGCAACCTGTGCGGCCAGATGATAAATTCTGGACTCACCTTCCCCCCTCACTCATTCCCCCCAACATCACTCACCGCCTCTCTCAACCATTCTCCATGGCGGAAATCAATGCAGCAATCAAGAAAATTCCGCGTGGCAAAACTCCAGGGCCGGACGGCTTACCGGGCGAGTTATATCGCTCCTTCCATACCAAATTCTCCCCCGCCATTCACTCCTTGCTTCTCTCCCCGCCTACCGCCCTCCCCCCCTCTATGCTACAAGGCCGGACAGTGCTCATCCCCAAGAAGGGTGATGCCACCGTCCTTGACAATCTCCGCCCGATTACCTTAATGAACTCCGACTATAAGATACTCGCCATATGCCTCGCCGCCTGACTTCAACCTTTGCTTCCCTCTCTCATTCACCACTCCCAGGCGGCGTTCATTAAGTCCAGGAAAATTGGAGATACCCTCAACGACACTCTGGACATCTTCGATTGGGCTACCACGCAGAACATTCCCCTCCTGGCCTTCACGGTTGACATACGCAAGGCCTACGACCTTGTGGATCGTAAATTCATGCTCTCCTGCCTTGCCTTTCTCGGCCTCCCCCCCCCCTTCGTCCAGTGGGTGCGGCTTATGCACACAGGGACCACTACTCGGATCTCGGTCAATAACGTCTGCGGACCAGCCATCCCGGTTCGCTCTGGCGTCCGCCAGGGGTGCCCCCTCGCCCCCCTCCTCTTCCTTGGTGTTATTGAAATTTTCCACCGCTACTCCTCCCACTTCCTCCCCGGGTTCCCCATCTCCCGCACGCAGCGTCGCCTCATGGCATGCTATGCCGATGATGTGACTATCTTTCTCAACTCTGACCAGGAGCTCCAAAAGGCATCTCACGTGCTCCTTTCCTTCGCTGCTGTGTCAGGCGAACACCCTAACTGGGCCAAATGTGCCATCCTCCCTTTCAACATCCCCCCCGCTTCAGTCACCTACGCCGGCTCCATACCCATTCGGGGCGAGGAAGAATTCGAACGAATTTTGGGGATCCATGTGGGCCTTTCCGGCCGATCCGAGGTCACCTGGGAACGAGCTCAGACGCAAATTGAACGCTCAGCCAGTTTCCTTGCCAATCTCCATGCCTCCTCCACCTGCCGAAAGAATCTCTCCAACATCTTCCTCAACTCCACCCTCTCCTTTCCCGGCAGATTCCAACCCCCCCCCGACCCATCTATCCATGCCATCGACGCGGTTGTAGGAAACTTGCTCTCCTCATCCAAATTCCGCGAGGAGGGCCGGTCCACACGCCTCCTCACTAATAGTACCATCTACAACAAGGTTGAGCATGGCGGGCTCGGCGCAATCCGCCCTTCCACGCAAATCCTCGCGCTTAACGCTCAGCGTGCTCTGCGCCGTTTCTCCCACCTTCCCAATGCTACGGTCGCCAGGGAGCTGGTTCCCATCCCCTTCGGGCTGCACGGCTTCATGCTTCATAAGGACTTCCCCTCAGTGCTGCCTGACTCAGTACCTGCCCAGTTGCGAGAGGAAGTTAAAGCTCTCGCGAAACTAAACCTCACCATTCTTCCCCCCCGCCCAGAGTTCTGGTGTATTCTGGCAGAACCCGTCCCTTACAACCGATTCCTTCTCAAGTCGGACGATCGCCCCTTCGGCCGCCTCAAAGATGAAGTCTTACGGAGGAGGTACGCGTTGGTCACATCGTCCGACGCGACGCGACTGGAGCCCGACGTATGACCGAGGCCGAAATCATGCTTAAATACCCTCCAAGCAAATACCCATGCAGCCGTCGAATTCTCCAGGTGGTCTATGACGCGTTTCCCGACGATTGGTGGGCGGCTTTATCCTCCTCTCACAGCCTCGTTCCGCTAACCCCCGGAGATTGGGCGCTAAAAGTGGCTGACATGAACAAACCCCCCCAACTCGTCTACGAAGTCGAAGCTGCGCCTTCTGACACCTCCTTCCAGGCCTGCGCATATCGCGTTGATACCGTCGGACGAATCTCGAAGGATGTCGAGGCACGATGCCTCTTATCCTGTCGAGACATGGTGCAGGTATTCGTCGACGATCGGTGGCTAGGCGGGACCTACTGCTCGGGTGCAGGGCTAGCGGCGCGGTTCGAGATCCTGCAGGAAGGCCCCCCCTCGCTAGCAACTATCAGGAACTTAGCTTACAACCAGCAGCCGCTTCCTCATGCCCAACGCTGGATCAATATTCTTCCGGACCCAGGACCCAGGCTCATTCCTAATCTCACCCACGTTTTCCTACTGGAGCAGCCATCCTCCCAACGCGATGTGCTGTTCCGGCTCTACTCACGAGCCTTGCCTTCAGGATCCAGATTTCTCTAAGCAGCTGACAAGGGAATTTGCGGCGGTTGCAACAGAGGAATTGTCGAAGATCTCCCTCACCTGTTTTTTGAATGCGGCGTGGCCCAACCTGTCACCGAGGCGCTTCAACGCTCCGCACGCGCACATCTGGGAATTTCAACCACCGCAGCTTTGACTCTGTTCCCCCTCGCATCAGCGGCTGGACAAGTGGCCCCGTGGAGCCTATTGGTCGGGGCAGCAGCGAAAGTCATCTGGAACTCCCGCTGCAGCCACCGATACAGACAGACCCCCTTCAACTCCCACGAAGCCCTCCACACCGTCCTCAACCTGTTCCTTATGGCCTTCAAAATTCTACTCTGGCGTGCGTCCAATGGTTCCAAGAAAAAGCGGGACAAGGCAGCTCGCCGAATCAAGCTTGCCCTCCAGCACCGTTTCTTCACCTTTCCCGAGCCCAATGTCCTAGCAATCCACCCCGACTTCCGAGCCACGTGGCTCCTCACCGACCCCTTCCGCCCTCCCTAAACCATCTCACTGCCACATGTCAGCTGGATTTGCATTCACTTCTCCGGGTGCCTCCACCCTTCGTGGTGGGAGGATGACGTATTCCTACGTGCTCCCCTGGCGGGAGCCGTGTTAGAAACAATAGGAGTGGGGCCTAGGCTTAGTAGCCTAGGCCCACACTAAGAGGTAGTAGGATGTGCCCTAGGACTAGGGTTTTGGGTATGCGAAGGAGAATTGGAGAAGAGAGAATGGAGGATGATTGAACTAGCAAGCAGGTTGGTACAAATAGGAAACCCTAAAGGGGTTGTACTCACTATTGAGCACCCCACTGCAGGCTAGACAAATAACATAATCTGACACACCCCCATAGTCAAAGTGGGGTGTAATCAGCACAATCAGCAGTCACATCAAAAGTTCACAATTATCAGCAAAGCTAGAGGCTATCACAGAGGGCAAGTGAGGAGGAGGAACTGTGAAGGGAGAGAAGATTGGAGACGACGACTGAAGCTGCAGACACACAGGCGCAGCAGGCTCTCTGAGCTACCAGGACAGTGCGCCCCGGACTACAGGTGCTGCAGCCTCCTCCAACTGTCCCACACCCCCCTACACACATCCCCTGTTTCACCTCTAGCTCCACTCCCACATCACCCCCCTAGCGCCACTCCCTTCGGCTCCCACACCTCCACCCCCCTCAGCGGCAGCTGCAGCAGTGGGAGACGAAGGAGGAGGAAGGGACGACGCACACGGAGCACCCCCATACCTGTCACCCCCACACTCCTGTCCAGGGGACGGGGGGGGGGGGGGGGGGGGGCAACATAATAGAACAGAGCGCACGAAGCACAAGGCACAAGGCACAAGGCACGAGGCACAAGGCACGAGGCACAAGGCACGAGGCACGAGGCACAAGGCACAAGGCACAAGGCACGAGGCACAAGAGAGTAGAGCACAAGGCACGAGGCACGAGGCACAAGGCACAAGGCACGAGGCACAAGAGAGTAGAGCGCACGAGGGCGCGGGCTGCAGCAGGGCGCACGAGGGCGCGGGCAGCAGCAGGTAGGCAGGGCGCGCGCAGAGGCGCAGCGCAGGTAGGCAGTGCGCGCGCAGAGGCGCAGCGCAGGTAGGCAGGGCGCGCGCAGAGGCGCAGCGCAGGTAGGCAGTGCGCGCGCAGAGGCGCAGCGCAGGTAGGCAGGGCGCGCGCAGAGGCGCAGCGCAGGTAGGCAGGGCGCGCGCAGAGGCGCAGCGCAGGTAGGCAGGGCGCGTGCAGAGGCGCAGCGCAGGTAGGCAGTGCGCGCGCAGAGGCGCAGCGCAGGTAGGCAGGGCGCGCGCAGAGGCGCAGCGCAGGTAGGCAGGGCGCGTGCAGAGGCGCAGCGCAGGTAGGCAGTGCGCGCGCAGAGGCGCAGCGCAGGTAGGCAGGGCGCGCGCAGAGGCGCAGCGCAGGTAGGCAGGGCGCGCGCAGAGGCGCAGCGCAGGTAGGCAGGGCGCGTGCAGAGGCGCAGCGCAGGTAGGCAGTACAAACGAACACAGGCAAAACGAACAAATACACGAACAAGACGAACGTACACGGAGTGGGCAAGAAAAGACACATACAGAACGAGAGGAACAAGACTGCGGGTGACAGGAAAAGTAGGCAGCTGCACCGGGACCAGGAGCGGCGTCGCATGCAGCTGCAGGGTCGGCGCCGTGGGCTGCTGCAGAGGCGGCTGCTGCAGGGGCGGCTGCTCGGGTCCAGGGGCAGCTGCAGCAGTGGCGGCTGCTCCAGGGGCCAAGGGCGGCTGCTGCAGGGGCGGCTGCACCAGGTGCGGCGTCGCGGGTCCAGGGGCGGCTGCACCAGGGGCGGCTGCACCAGGGGCGGCTGCTGCAGGGGCGGCTGCTCCAGGGGCGGCGTCGCGGGTCCAGGGGCGGCTGCACCAGGGGCGGCTGCACCAGGGGCGGCTGCTGCAGGGGCGGCTGCTCCAGGGGCGGCTGCTGCAGGGGCGGCTGCACCAGGTGCGGCGTCGCGGGTCCAGGGGCGGCTGCACCAGGGGCGGCTGCACCAGGGGCGGCTGCTGCAGGGGCGGCTGCTCCAGGGGCGGCTGCTGCAGTTGCTGGCGGCTCCAGGGGCTGCTGCTGCAGTTGCGGGCGGCTCCAGGGGCTGCTGCTGCAGTTGCGGGCGGCTCCAGGGGCTGCTGCTGCAGTGGCGGGCGGCTCGAGGCGCGCCCTGGCCTGGCGCAGTCCGTACGGGCCGCGCGCGGGCCTGGCGCAGCCCGTACGGGCCGCGCGCGGGCCTGGCGCAGCCCGTACGGGCCGCGCGCAGGCTGGACGGGCCGCGCGCGGGCCCTACGGAGGTCGCGCGGGCCACGACGGGCGACGGGGGGCGACGCGCGGGTCCCCGTCGCCCGTCGCAGCGCCTCCCGGGGGCGACGCGCGGAGTGACGGGGTGGAAAGCCGCCGCGCGCCTCGGGGCGCACGGCGGGCAGAAAACCGCCGCACGCCTCGGGGCGCACGGCGGGCAGAAAACCGCCGCACGCTTCGAGGGCGCGGCGGGATGAAAAATTAGGGTTTCGCCGCCGCGCACCACGGGGCGCGCGGCGGACAGTACGGCAGCGGAAGCAGGTGGTGGGCCCATAGAGGTAAGCGGCAGGAACGTGCTCGCTCTAGATACCATGTTAGAAACAATAGGAGTGGGGCCTAGGCTTAGTAGCCTAGGCCCACACTAAGAGGTAGTAGGATGTGCCCTAGGACTAGGGTTTTGGGTATGCGAAGGAGAATTGGAGAAGAGAGAATGGAGGATGATTGAACTAGCAAGCAGGTTGGTACAAATAGGAAACCCTAAAGGGGTTGTACTCACTATTGAGCACCCCACTGCAGGCTAGACAAATAACATAATCTGACAAGCCGAGCTGTAGCTTGCATCCTTATCTAGCTGCTTGCATGTTTGTAAACAGGTTACGACCTCAATAAAACCTTAAACCTTAAACCATTGCACCTTCGGAATACTAATCCACCCTCTACTTCTCAATCTGTCATTTCTGATTTCGTTTTCCAATCCTGATACACACTTAGAGCAGCTATAACGAGGCTTACCTGCAGCGTACTTAGAATGACAAGTCGCTTCTCACAATTAGCGCTGGTGAGTTATTAGCGGTGGTCAGGCTTCGCGTTGAACGACAAGCTTCCTACGAGCGCACGTATTATTCGTGGTTTTCTTTCCAGCTTCTTTTCAGTTGTATTGCTCGTACTCGTGACGTTCGTTTTATTAGCGCGTATTGTATTTGTTTAATCACTAATTGTTTTTGTTCAAATGCGGTAAATGCAGTGCGGCGTCAATGATCAATCATGAGCTACTCCCCCCGGGAGTCAACCAATCCCCCATGTGGTGCGCCACGAGTTCATGCGAGGTACGATAGTTGTGTGCGCTTACTGTTAACCCGGCGCTAATGCGCTTAATCGTATACCGCACTCTCAAAGCCGCATCTAATCCGTGTCTTTTTCCAAATGTCGCGTTGCTGGCAGACTTCGGTGGGATCCTCTCACGCAGCGGCGAACGGTGGCAATTTTGAGTGCATCGATTTCGAACCCCTGCTGGACTTTTAAGTGCACACTCTTAAGTGCTTCGATTTTGAGTGCATGTCCGTGGAAGCACCATTATTCGTGAGGTAAGAATCATGCAGTAAGAGAGTGTCACAATTACATGCCCTGTGTTGCTGCTGTGTCGTTTGTTGCTTTGGTGTGGTGAAGGCGCACAATAACACATGGCTCTTGAGCTATGCATGTGATCTGCATGTTAGACTTTGCAATTGGTAACATTTTGTTGCGATGTTGAAAATTTTCAGGTGTGTACATGATGTAATAGTGTAAGGGCTCTGCATATTGCTAGATTCATGAAGGAGCAAACATAATTATATTAGCCGTTGTGATTTAATAGTGCTGTACGATGTAATGAAATTTCTTTCCAACGTTTCTGAAACTAGCTACATCGAAATTCATATTGTTTTAGAACCCGTGAGTAAACAATATTGTACAACGTAATGAAATTACTTTCCATCGTTCAAACTCTTATAGTACGTTGGCAAATTACTGTAATGTCGGTTAGTGTACTGAACTAACAATTTTGTGATGTTGGCGAACTATTTCTCAGCGAGGATGCGGCTCGCTTGTGATTCGTTCCAAACGTCTGGGATTGGTTGGAACGGGGTGTCTCGAGGGTTACGTGTGGGTCACCACCTGTGGGGGACCTCGGGGTGACCACGCGAAGTGGTTTTTGCCGAGGTGACCCGCGGGTCACCTAGACGAGGACCCCGGGGTATCCCGCCACGGGGTAAGCTGGGGGTAACCTGTGGGGGAGATTTTGGCCCAAACTTTTTTGGGATGTGCGTGCGCGCACCACGCCGGGGGAAGACGTGAATTCTGTGCTTGTGTTGATCGCACACTCGCGCGTGCTGCTAATGCGGGAATGCGGCAACATCATCACGCGTGGCATCAGCGCAAACGCGCGCGGGAGTGACCATCACCTGCGGGGTGCACGCGGAGCCGTCAAAGAGGCCGAACGCAGCGACGACGTCGCGGAACGCGGGGAGGCCGAGCGACGGCTTGGAGTACGCCGGCCGCCCGTGCGCCGCCGAATACACGCGCGGAGCCGCCATGCGCGCAGAAATTAATATCGCTTGAATGCCCGCGGCTTTCTACATTTCTCAAGAACGAATTCAACAAGAGAGGCTCGGGTTCATGAACGCTGCTGTCCCGCGGAAAGGTCCTCGTCGTGACGACGGCTCCTACATTTCTCCGAGAACGCTGCTGTCGCTGCTGTTGTGAAGGCTCTTCAACGGACACTGCGTGCGATCGACGGCTTGGAAAGAAGAGGCGGCTCGAATGGATGAGCACACGGAGGAGTGAGCCCAGCGAGGCTCGGTGACGCTCAGTAAAGCTAGGTGAAAATTGGAGGTTTTACTTGACACAACGCTTCCATTTAACACAACGCTTTCTTAGGTGCAATGTTTGTCAGAATCCCAGCCACTAACCACTGGGATAAAAGGGCTTGTTTGTGTAGCGGGTGAGTGCGCCCATAACCCCCCAGGCCGCCGTGCCTGTAACCCTTCCCTAGGATCAATCGGGGATCACCAGTGGACCTTTGACACCCCCCCGCACTGGGATGCCCGAGGTGCACACACCGGGATTCGAACCCGAGACCTTTGCTCTGATACCATGTCAGAATCCCAGCCACTAACCACTGGGATAAAAGGGCTTGTTTGTGTAGCGGGTGAGTGCGCCCATAACCCCCCAGGCCGCCGTGCCTGTAACCCTTCCCTAGGATCAATCGGGGATCACCAGTGGACCTTTGACAATGTTTTACTATCATCGCCATGTTACGCAACTACAATGAAAGTATAATACGGTATATAATAATATCGTAATCCAACCATCTTCTCACCCCATCAGTCATTGCCCTTGATCCACTTTTAGAATAAAGGCGTCGAGTCCTTGGCAAATTAATCAGGTTGTGAGTACACTCGCGCTTATGAAGGGAAAGTGGATACCCTGTAGCGAAGCACAAACGCCTGATCGATCTTTCCCTGAAGCCACAATAGCAGCAAGGCCGATACACCACCCTGGAAACACAAGTTTCCCCGACCGCCACACCTGGCAGCGAGGAGGTAAAATGTCTAGCGGCTTCGCACTGCGGCAGTGCAAGAGCTTCTGTCGAAGCGTCGCGGCGCACGGCCGTGGCGAAGACTGGCTTCGACGATTTAGCGGGCAAGCCGCCGCTGGAACTGTCCTAAGAAATTCTTCTGACTTTTCGCCCGCTTCACGAGAGTCGCATGGCAGGTCGCTTCCTCCGCGCGAATCGCATGCACACGCCGGTCCCAAGCCGGACCGGCCTTTTTTTCACCCTGCTTTCCGCGGTACTACCTGCAGCGGATGCAGCATCAGCGGCAGTGCTGGGAGTGTAGGCTGCACTGGTAGAAGTATTTCGAGCAGCAGGGCTGTGAGTAGCGGCAGCAGCGACAGAAGCGCCGGTAGAAACAGCAGAGGCGGCGGCGGAGGCGTCAGTTTATCGCTGCCCGGGGTGAAGCACATCGTGGCTGTGGCGTCCGCGAAAGGCGGCGTCGGCAAGTCCACCACTGCCGGTGCGCCTCCCCGCCTCCCCGCCTCACCGCCTCAGCGCGCTCCATCGCCGCAGCGCCGAGCCCCGCGCTGCTTCATCTCCGCACATCCTATCCCACCCTCCCCTCCCCCTCGTCCCCCCACCTCACTCCCCATCCCCCTTTGCCTCCCGCTCTCTATCCCCTAATCCGTCCCCATGCCCTTCCCCCGTCCCTTCACTGCGTGTCCACCTTCCACTCACCCCATTCCTATTACCCCGTCCCTCTCCTAGAATCTCTCGCACCCAATCCATCTCACCTCGTTCCTCCACCTTAATGGCCCTCCCCAGATGCCTCCCTCCCCTATGGCTAGGACTCGAATCTCGCGTGCACCCCAAGCCTCTCCTTGTGCGCCTCTTGTTCGGTGCCTTTAACTCCATCCAACTTCCTGCATACCTCTTAACCGTCGTCTCTACCTGAAATCTTCTCACCCCGTGCCTCTGGCTCTCCACAGTGAACCTAGCAGTGTCCCTCGCCCGTCACATCCTGCAGGTGGGACTACTAGACGCGGACATAACGGCCCCTCACTGCCCAACCTGCTCGGCCTGCACTGTGCCACACCCCCCCTGCACCCCTCCCTACCGCAGTGAACCTGGCGGTAGCCCTTTCACGCCACATGCGCCTGCAGGTGGGACTGCTAGACGCGGACGTGTTCGGCCCCTCACTGCCCAAGCTACTCGGCCTGGCCACAGCCGGGCGCCCCCAGCTCGCATCCCCCTCCCCCAACGCGCGCATGCTGCCACTGCAGGTGAACGGCGTGCTCTGCATCATGCTCCTCAATCCATACCTCTCAATCCATACCTCTCAATCCATACCTCTCAATCCATACCTCTCAATCATGCCTGCTGTCGTGGTCACCCTCTGCTTGATGGGCTTAGAGACTGCCGCCCCCCCCTCTGCTCCCCGCGCCCCCTGCCCACCGCGCCCATATTGCCATGGCAGGCGCACGGCGTGCTCTGCATGTCCATGGGCTTCTCATCATGGCCTTCCTCATGCCTACTGCTCCCCCGCCCCCAACGCGCGCATGCTGCCACCCGCTGCAGGCGCACGGCGTGCTCTGCATGTCCATGGGCTTCTCATCATGGCCTTCCTCATGCCTATTGCTCCCCCGCCCCCAACGCGCGCATGCTGCCACCCGCTGCAGGCGCACGGCGTGCTCTGCATGTCCATGGGCTTCCTCATGCCTGCTGACGTGGCGGCCGTGTGGCGCGGGCCCATGGTGATGGCGGCGGTGGAGAAGCTTGTAAGGGGGACGGAGTGGGGGCGGCTGGACGTGCTCGTGGTGGACATGCCGCCCGGCACGGGGGACGTGCAGCTCAGCATGAGCCAGCGCGTGCGGCTGTCAGGTAATACACCCACCACCGCATACAATCGTCCCTTCCATCTCCCCGGCACAGGGGATGTGCAGCTCAGCATGAGCCAGTAGCCAGCGCGTGCGGCTCAGGTAAGTGGCAGATGGTACGGTATGAGGCCAGCACTATGGGAGGAAGCAGGGAGTGGGGGCGGCTGGACGTGCTGGTGGTGGACATGCTGCCCGGCACGGGGGACGTGCAGCTCAGCATGAGCCAGAGGGTCCGGCTGTCAGGTGCTCGTCCTCCCCCCACCCTCCACTCTTCCAATCGTCCCTCCCATCTCTCTGGCATGGGGGATGTGCAGCTCAGCATGAGCCAGCGGGTGCGCCTGTCAGGTGCTCGTCCTCCCCCCACCCTCCTCTCTTCCAATCGTCCCTGCCATCTCCCTGGCACGGGGGATGTGCAGCTCAGCATGAGCCAGAGGGTCCGCTTGTCAGGTAATTCACCCACCAGCTCACACACACTGTTGTGGGGGTTTAAGCCTGGACGTGCTCGTGGTGGACATGCCGCCCGGCACGGGCGACGTGCAGCTCAGCATGAGCCAGAGGGTGCGGCTGTCAGGTAAGTGGTGGACAGGATGGGGTTGGAAGGTATGGGTTGGGACGTGCAGCTCAGCATGAGCAAGCGTGTGCGGCTGTCAGGTAAGAGGCAGACGGATTGCATGGGTTGGGATGGGTGGGGAGGGGAAGGGAGGGGAGGGTGAGGAGGAGAGGGGAGGGATGGGACGGGATGGGATGGGATGGGATGGGATGGGATGGGATGGGATGGGATGGGATGGGATGGGATGGGATGGGATGGGATGGGATGGGATGGGATGGGATGGGATGGGATCATGGTATGCAGCCAGCACTATCAGAGGAAGCGGTGGGGGTGCATACGCCGGTGGTGGCCGTATTGCGTGGCAGTGGGGAGGTGCAGCTGGGGAGGTGCAGCTGGGGAGGTGCAGCTGGGGAGGTGCAGCTGGGGAGGTGCAGCTGGGGAGGTGCAGCTGGGGAGGTGTTGTTGGTTGATTCACTTCAGTTGCTTGCATCCCTCTACCATCTCTCTCTCTCTCTCTCCGTCCAACCTTCAACCCATCCACCCGTCCACCCGTCCCCCTCACCAGGGGCGGTGGTGGTGTCGACACCACAGGACCTTGCACTGATGGATGCACGGAGGGGAGTGACCATGTTCCGACAAGTCAACGTGCCGGTGGGTGATGGGGTGGTGGGTGATGGGGTGGTGGGTGATGGTGTGGTGGGTGATGGGGTGCTGGGAGCTCTGCTGGTGGGGTTGCTGTAATAGGGTTGTAGCGTGATGGTTAGTGCGCGGAGGGGAGTGACCATGTTCCGCCAGGTCAACGTGCCGGTGGGTCTTGGGGTGGTGGGGTGCTGGGATGGTGTGGTGGGGTTGTGGGTGCTGTAGTGCTTCTGTAGTGTGATGTTGCTTAGTGCGCGGAGGGGAGTGACCATGTTCCGCCAGGTCAACGTGCCGGTCAGTCATGGGGTGCTGGCATGGTGGGTCATGGGGTGGTGGTTCACGGGGTGGTGGGTCATGGGGTGGTGAGTGCGCTGCTGGTGGCATGGTGGCATGGTGGCATGGTGGCATGGCAGGTGCTGCGGTGGTGGGAGGGTGCTGTGATTGGCCCGTGGCGTGGTGGTTAGTGTCAGTGGGTGCTCGGATGGAGACATGCGGTGGCAGGAGTCAGGTTCTGCCTGGCCTTGTTGGCTGGGCCGCAACGGTTCCTTTCGAGACTGCGCAGGCTCCAAAGACCATCTCTTTTCTAGTTGCGCAGCTTCCCGCTCTGCCCCTCCATGCGTCCCTGTATGCGCCCCTACACACAGGTGCTGGGAGTGGTGGAGAACATGAGTTACTTCACCTGCCTTGCCGTGAACGCTCCTTCATTGTAACCCCCGGTTGCGTTGCGCCCCTGGTTGCCCTACACATAGGTGCTGGGTGTGGTGGAGAACATGAGTTCCTTCACCTGCCTTCACATGTCCTCCGCTCCTTGCAATCGTACATGTGCCCCTCAATGCACCCTTGGCTGGCTGGCAGGTGCTGGGAGTGGTGGAGAACATGAGTTACTTCACCTGCCCGGCCTGCTCGCACCGCGCCACCATCTTCGGCCATGGAGGAGCCAGGCAGGCTGCCGCTGACTTGGGAATTGAGTTCCTCGCAGAGGTGGGTTGCGTTTGAGTCGACTCAAATCAGAGGTGGGTTGCCCGCACAGGTGGGGTGATGGCACTTGCATGGTATCTTGTAAGTTCCTGGCCCATGTGGGCTCCCACCGCGCCACCATTTTCGGCCATGGAGGGGCCAGGCAGGCTGCTGCTGACCTGGGGATCGAGTTCCTAGCAGAGGTGGGGTGATGGGATGGGATTTGCATGGTATCTAGTAAGTTTCTGCAACATGGAGGTTTTCACCGCGCCACCATTTTCGGCCATGGAGGGGCCAGGCAGGCTGCTGCTGACCTGGGGATCGAGTTCCTTGCAGAGGTGGGGTGATGGCATTGGCATGGTATCTGTCTTGTAAGTTTCCACTGTAGGTAGGTAGGTTCCCACGCTCCGAAATCTTCGGGCATTGGGGGGCCAGGCAGGCTGCCGCTGACTTGGGGATCGAGTTTCTCGCAGAGGTGGGTTGGGTTGCTGGCATTTGCATGGTATCTGTCTTTTAAGTTTCCGCTCTAGGTAGGTAGGTTCCCACCGCGCCACCATTTTCGGCCATGGAGGGGCCAGACAGGCTGCCACTGACTTGGGGATTGAGTTCCTCGCAGAGGTGGGTTGCTGGGGGGAGAGGTGGGGGTTGCTGGGGGGAGAGGTGGGGGTTGCTGGGGGGAGAGGTGGGGGTTGCTGGGGGGAGAGGTGGGGGTTGCTGGGGGGAGAGGTGGGGGTTGCTGTCAGTGCAACAGATCGATTGCATGCAGAGGTGGGTTCGATACTGCTCCCACCGCGCCACCATTTTCGGCCATGGAGGAGCCAGACAGGCTGCTGCTGACTTGGGAATCGAGTTCCTCGCAGAGGTGGGGTGATGGCATTCGCATGGTATCTGTCTTGTAAGTTTCCACTGTAGGTAGGTAGGTTCCCACGCTCCAACATCTTCGGCCATGGGGGGGCCAGGCAGGCTGCTGCTGACCTGAGAATTGAGTTCCTCGCAGAGGTGGGTTGCCCGCACAGGTGGGGGTTGCTACCAGTGGCAGAGGTGTGTTGCAGGCAGAGGTGTGTTGCAGGCAGAGGTGTGTTGCAGGCAGAGGTGTGTTGCAGGCAGAGGTGTGTTTCAGCCTGCTCCCACCGCGCCAACATCTTCGGGCATGGAGGGGCCACATAGCCTGCCTCTGACTTGGGGATCGAATTCCTCGCAGCGGTGGGTTGCTGGGGGAGGTGGGTTGCTGGGGGAGGTGGGTTGCTGGGGGAGGTGGGTTGCTGGGGGAGGTGGGTTGCTGGGGGAGGTGGGTTGCTGGGGGAGGTGGGTTGCTGGGAGAGGTGGGTTGCTGGGAGAGGTGGGTTGCCAGCACAGGGGCATTCCGGACATTTTTTTGAAATTTTACGCAAGCTCCTGGGTGGGCTTCCCTTTGCACTTATGACAGAGACGATTTCAGCAGAGGTAAATGTGCTTTCCCTCCTGCCCTGACTCGTTTGCGTCCGTTTCGTTCGCCGCACCCATACCCTTCCTCTGTCCCTTGGCCTCTCCTTCTCCCCTCCACCCCTCCCCGTTCCCTACTGTCTTGTCCTGAAGCAACGTTCCTTTCCTCACTTCCTCGTGGCTTCCCCTCCCCTTCCCTCTCCCTCTCCCCCCTTTCTCTCTGCCCCTTCCCCCCCCCACCCCCCCCCTCTTTCTGCCCCTCCTCCCCCCTCTCCCAGGTGCCTCTCCTGCCGTCCATCCGCAGTCGCTCAGACAGCGGCATCCCTGTTGCTCTCGGTGCCTCCTCGACCCCTTCCTGGCTTCTCCACTCCCCTCCATACCCCCTTCCCCCTTTCCCCCTTTCCCTCATCCCCCCTCTCCCAGGTGCCTCTCCTGCCGTCCATCCGCAGTCGCTCAGACAGCGGCCTCCCCGTTGCTCTCGGCGCATCTGCTGCTGCTGCAAGCGGGAGAGGTGGGGCGACAGAAGGTGCGGCAGCCGTAGGCAGGGCAGCAGAGGGTGGGGGAGCCGCAGAGGAGGGGGCAGACACTGGGAGTGGTGGGGCAGAGGTGGCAGAAGGTGGGGGAGCAGCAGAGGAGGGGGCAGATGCAGGGAGTGGTGGGGCAGAGGCGGCAGTGGTGGCGACATATGAGAGTATGGCGAGGAGGGTGTGGGAGAAACTGGAGGAGCAGTCACAGGCGGGTGGAGGTGCGCAGGGGCCAACGATTGTTAATGATTGATGGGATGGGATTGGAAGATGGTTGGATGTTGCGTTGATAGATGAAATATTCTATTTGCCTTGTAGTTGCGCATGTTGTAAAATAAATAAATGTGTAACATGGGGAGACAGTTGAATTATCTTGCACCTAAATGCATTGTTGAAAATAGGGAGCTTTGATAATTATTTTATCAAGTTTATGTAATTTTCACCGTGCTTTACCTAGCACCACCGAGCCTCGTTGGGCTGCGGTCATCCATCCGACGAATTACATTCATCTGTCCGCGCCGCCTCTACTCTCCAAGCCAGTGATCGCGTTCACTGTCCGTTGAAGAGCCTTCACGGCGAAGACCTTTCCGCGTGACAGTACCGTTCATGACCCCGATCCTCCGTTGTAGAAGTCTTTTTGAGAAATGTAGAAAGCCGCGTGCATCATAGCTGCCTCATTTTCTGCGCGCATGGCGGCTCCGCGCGTGTATTGGGCGACGCACGGGCGGCCGGCGTACTTCCGGCCGTCGCTCGGCCTCCCCGCGTTCCGCGACGTCGTCGATGCGTTCGGTCTCTTCGACGGCTCCGTGTGCTCCCCGCAGGTGATGGTTACTCCCTTGCGCGCGTGCGCGTGCGCGTGCGGGTGCGCTGATATTACTACCGCACTGCCGCGTGCGCTGATGGTGCGGGCATTTCCGCGTTACCAGCACGCGCAAGGTGCACTCGACTCAAGCACGCAGCATGATATCAGATGAGGCGAGACGCGCGGATTAGCGTTGCGCTGTCGGCGCGTCAAACGTAACGACACAATACAACGTGACGCGCTCCCTGCTGCTCTCGCTGCTCTCCTCGCGAGCGCGCGACTGAGTTGCGCGCTGGAGCAGTCCCGCCCGCGCACGTCCGCGTGATGCGCTCATCCGCCCCACGCAGCGCTCTTCCCTGACCCCTCGATGAAGGGACCGGCGGGGCGAGTGCGGCTTGGGTGCAGCTCGAGTGCAGCTCGAGTGATTGTTGATCTCCTGAACCAACAAGTACCAGCCACGCCCTCTTCGCCCACCACTCTCACCCCGCCTCCCTTCTTCGTCCCAATGTTGCCGCCCATTCTTCCTTCTCCCCCCCCCTCCCCTCTCCTACCCCTCACTCTTTCCTCGAGCGTTGTGCCTGCCAATGGGGTCTGCGTGTAAGCCAACGCGCAGGCAGCCCCTCCGTTGCCAACGAGCACGTGACGATTGCTCGGCCTGCTGCCTCCCTGCTTTCGCCCCCGTACCCGCCCCTCTGTCCCAACCATCCCGCCCATCACCCCCCCCTCCACGGATCCTCGCACACGACCTGCTTCTATTCCCCGATCCGCCTTTCGTCCCGGTCCTCCTCCCCCTCTCCCTCCCCCCCCCGCGTCTCCATTTGCGCCGATCGTTGCACCTGCACTGGTCTGCAGCAGCAATCCACCGCTACTCCATTCGCTCCCCTTCCCCCTCCCCAGCCACCACTCTTTGTCACACTCACGCCCTTACTTCCTCCCATGCTCTCCTGCCCCCCCCACGCCTGCTCCCTGTTACCTTCTTCCCCGTCCCCTCTCCTCGCTTCCCTCTCCCCTCACACTGTGCCTCAGATCACCCCGGGGGGAGTGGTGTCCTGCCCGTGCTACGGATGCCAGCAGTGGAAGGACTTCACTGCTGGCAGGCTGAGCTGGCCTGCCACGTGGCAGGCAGCCACTGGAGCAGACAACAAAGGGCGCGGGGAGAATGAGGAGCAGCAGGAAGAGCAGCGCGGCGGTTACGCAGTGGCGGTGAAGGCAGCGGCGGGAGTGGGAGTGGGAGTGGGAGGTGCATGGCAGCGTGGTGAGCCGGGCATGGCAGCAAGGGTGCACTACGAGGTGCTCACACAGGACATGCTGCTCGCCCTCGCTGCTTACATCCAGTCAGTCCCTCACCAACACGTCCCCACCTTCTTTTTATGCTTCACGTGTATGCGTGTTGCGTTGCATAAAGGCAATCAAGCGTCCTTCTTTTTAGCCATAAGCTGCAGAGGATATTCTCCTGTCTCCCTGCCTCCATCTCCCCCGTGGCACCCATTCCATTTCCCCGACTGCCTATTACATCTCCACATAAATTGCCCCTCCCTTGTCTTGCCCATTCCCGTTCCCCCCCAGGGAGCGTGCAGGGCACTACAGGCGCACGTGTGGACTTGCCTCCCTCACCGTGCTGGAGGTGAGGCGCATTCGACGGGGTGAGGGAACATTTGGGGAGGTGAGGGGAAATAGGGTGGGTGAGGGGCAATAGGGTGGTGCGCTGCAGTGGTGGGGGTGAGGGGCAGTGCAGTGGTGGGGGCGCGTTGCAGTGGTGGATGTGAGGCACATTGCCGGTATGCCACGCCACGTATATCAGGTGCTTGTTCTGGTGGAGGCTCGGAATCCTCATGCCCTGTCCTGCCTTGCATGCTCTGCCTACCTGCCATGTTAGGAAGCTTGTAACAGTCTTCTTCTTTAATCTTCACACCCAATCGCCAGCCCCTTCATTTTCACCCTGCATCATGTTTCACTAACCGTCCTGTACCATCTATCGCACCCCCGCCATATATATCTAAGGGCTCCCTACTCCTGAGAATTCTCAAAAGGGGTTCCCTACTCCGCCCCACCCTTCGCTCTATACTCACCTCTCTCCTCTCCCCACTCTTGGTATCTGTCCGCCTCTTCTTTTTAGAAAACTGTTTGTCTTCCCATGCACTCCTCCCATGTGCGGCAGGCAGGTGGGGGCAGGCGATGGGCTGCTGGCCTGCAAGCTGCGGCAGTGCTTGCGGGAGTGGGGCGCAGAGGAGGAGGGCACAGAAGGGGACGGTGCAGAAGGGGAGGGCGCAGATCGGGGGGTAGAGGAGGGTGCGGTGAGGGAGGAAGGGGAACAACAGGGAGAAGAGCAGCACCAGAGAAACGAGGGCAAGGAGGGTGAAGAGGGGGGTGAACGAATGGTTGAGAAGCAGCCTTCTGAAGTGGTAAACGGGAATCTGGGAAGGCAGGATGGCAGGCGGAGTGACAGGGAGGGGGAGGCTGGCGGTGAGTGGGTGAGGTTGGAGGGGCTGTGGACGAGAGTGATCGCCACTGATGCCATGCCTCGTAGACTGCCTGGCGGTGATGCTGCCACGTGCAGCCTCGTTGGTGCCGACAGTGCTGGTTCGAGGGAGGGCAGTGGTGCTCCGAGGGAAAAGTCTGCTCGTGTGGTCGCCACTGATGCCATGCCTCGTAGGCTGCCTGGCGGTTGTGCTGCCACTTGCAGCCTTGTTGGTGCCGATAGTGGTGCTACGAGGGAGGGCAGTGGTGCTTCAAGGGGAGAGTCTGCTCGTGTGGAGGCAGGGGATGAAGTGATAGCGTGTGATGCGGAAGAAGCAATTGCGGAATACAAGCCCCACATTGTGATCGCATGCTGGATGGTGAGTGCCCCTCCTCCTGCCCTTCATCCCGCCATCCACCGCAAAACAATGGCGGAGCATTCAATGGGATTCTCATTGCGCTGCTTGCCATGTTTCTTGTCGTACTTCTCTCTTCTTCCCATCTTCTCCATCTCCCCCCCTCCCATGCCTGCGCAATCAGCCGCTGGGAGTGGACTGGACGGCAGCCATGAGGCGGCAGGCGTCAGTGAGGGAGTATATCCTCGTGGGGGAGAAGGAGGGCGGCATCTGCGGTCATCACCTGCTGACGTGGCGCTTCCCTGGCCTGCTGACGTGGCGACGGGGTTGCAGGCTGAAGCGGAGTAGAGAGAGGGCGGAGGAGGAGAAAGAAGAAGAGGAAGACGGGGAGGAAGAGGATGAAGAGGAGGAAGAGGAGGACGAAGGGGAAGAGGAGGAAGAGAATGATGAGGGGAACTCAGGAGAGTGTGAGCAGCAGGTCAATAACGATGAGAAGGGGAAGGGAGTGGAGGGCGGTGGGGATGGGTGGGAGCGGGTGGATTGTGATTGGATCAGCCAGTGGCAGATAGGGCGGACGGACGAGAGGTGGAGCTGCACCCGCCACTCGTTCACTGTGGCGTTTAGAAGATGTGTGCTGTAGAGGGATGTAAACGCCATGAGCGAAGCAATGCAGTGGAGAGCGGTGGAGTTTGGTGCAGTGCAGTGGGCTGCAATGAGTTGGACGGACGAGCGGTGGAGCTGCACCCGCCACTCGTTCACTGTCGCGTTCAGACGATGCACTATGGAAAGATGAAGAGGTGTTGCAGCGTACTGCAAGTGCAGTGAGGTGTAAAGGGGGGTTTAGGGTGCACAATGCACATCACTGAAGGCTGATGGGGGGTGAGCACATCACATCACATCACCGGATCGTTTTTTCATGCCAAACAGGAGCGTTCATCTCACAGTCACCCCGTGATTCCATTCTTGTCGAAAGAGGCGAAACAGCATGGAAAACACACAATGGGGCTGAAGTATCATGTCCTTAGCATTAGATTGGATGTTGTCAATCATTGGATTGGATCATTAGACCTACAATAATGGGTAATCAGATGTTAGCAGCATGTTATGGTGAATTGGCCGAACTGCATAGTCAGGAACACAGGATTGTGGTACGGTATATGAGTGGCGTCAGATCAAGAAGGCAGGGCGCTCTTTTTTCCTCTGAAATAAAGCTTACATAGCTAAGCCGCAGGGTATGGAAGAATGAAGCTATTATATGGTAAAGGCCAGCCTGAATGAGCTGCGATCATAAACGCCAACCCTCACTAAACCTTAAAACCTTCTAATCGGGAGGGAGAGCACACAATAATTATGTGAATGAGGCAGTGTAGAAGCCTGTATGGTGTATGGGGCCATTCAGACCAGTCATCTTTGCCCAGTCTTATGTAGACCCTCCTTTCCTCCACGTACCCCATATCACCCTCTTCCACGCTTCGTTGGGCAACCCTGGGCCCATCCATAATATTCCTCAGAAGAAATCTACATCTTGATATGCAATGCAACACCAATACAATGTATTCGAAATCAGACACCCTAAAGAATGACTCAGCAGCGAGCTTGTGCTGTACACCAATTATCTATAGCAATCTGGCTGCAGAGTCATGCATGCCTTCTCACATCTAGTATGCTCCACATGGGCCATTTCAGCAATAAAGCCGGAGCAACCAGAGTATGCTGTATATCTATGGCATGTTGTGTCAACAGAACTAGGCAAGAATGATTGAAAGGAGAGGGGTTTCACTAGCAGCAGTTGGGGTACATATAGCAAACCCTAACTGAGTTGTACTCGCTATAGAGCACCCCACTACAGGCTAGACAATAATAACATTCTGACACACCCCCATAGCCAAAGTGGGGTGTAATCAGTACAATGAGCAGGCATAGCAATAGTTCACAATTATAAGCAAAGCTAGAGGTGATCATAGAGGGCAAGTGAGGAGGAGGAGAAACTGTGAGGGCGAGAAGATGAAAGGCGCCGACTGAAGCTGCAGACACACGGGCAACAGGAGCGGCGCGCACAGTGGCTACCGAGCGCACGAGGGCACCGGACTACGGGAGTATCTGGCTCCGCGGCTACGACGAGCACACACAGGAGCAACGGACCCACAGGCGACTGGCGAAGCAGGCTCGCTGGGCTACCGAAACGCGCGAGGGCATCTGGACTTCTGGCGCTGCTGGCGTCACGACGGCTACCTCCACGCAACCTCCCCCGACCGTCCCACGCCCCTCTCACACACCCCCTGCTGACACCCTAGCTCCACTTCCACGGCACCCCCCTTAAACCCTAAACCCTCGGCTCCCACACACCCACCCCCCTCAGCGGCAGCTGCAGCAGTGGGAGACGGAGGAGGAGGAGGAGCCGCAGGTTACCCACACCGGTCACCCCCATGCCCGCCACCCCCAAACCCTAACGCAGGCAGGAGCACGGGAAACAGCAGGGGCGGGGCACGGAGGGGAAGGGAGGCAGCGGGGTGGCTCTTGGGCGCCACGAAGAAGCAGGGCGCGGGCCCCCCGAGGGCGCCACGGCGGGTGACGGGAGGGGGGCCGCGCACGGGCCCCCGAGGGCGGCTCGACGGGCGACGGGAGGGGCCGCGCGCGGGCCCCCTAGGCGCCGCGACGAGGCGACGGGAGGGGGCGGCGCGCGGGCCCCCAAGGTGCCGCGACGAGGCGACGAGAGGGGGGGGGGACGCGCGGGCCCCCAGGGCGCCGCGACGAGGCGACGGGAGGAGGACGACGGGGGGCAGCGCGCAGGTCCTCGGGGGCGCCACGACGGGCAGGAAACCGCCGCGCGCCTCGGGGCGCACGGCGGGCAGAAAACCGCCGTACGCCCTGAGCGCACGGCGGGATGAAAAACCCTAAAAATTTTCCGGCACCCGCTCCGCGCGCGGCAGGAAGAAGACGGCGCGCGCCCGAGGCGTGCGAGAAGCAGAATAGCAGCGGAAGCAGTTAGGTGGCGGGCCCACCCACAGGATCGACCCAAGGGGGTCGACCTGCTCTGATAGCATGTCAACAGAACTAGGCAAGAATGATTGAAAGGAGAGGGGTTTCACTAGCAGCAGTTGGGGTACATATAGCAAACCCTAACTGAGTTGTACTCGCTATAGAGCACCCCACTACAGGCTAGACAATAATAACATTCTGACATGTTGTTTGCGCTGTCACTCTGCATGCCCACGTGCTCCGCACGGGCCACTTCAGCAGTGAAGCCAGAGGAGGCAATAAAAGTCCCGGTTTCCATGACTGCGCAAGACATTGCCTCGCTCAAATGTGCTCCAAACGCCTCCTGCTTTAACTTCACCAGCTCTCCCAGCACTTGATTCATGGAGGGGCGGGAGGATGCGGGCATAGCGGTGCAGGAGAGGGCAAGGCGGGCCCAGCGCAGCAGCAAGTCATCTGGAGCGTCCAACTGAGCATCCTTAAATGCCAATACAGCACCTGAGTCCACCAGTGGGGCCACCTGTCAGGTTGAATGCGTAAACCACATGGAATTTGGTAAAAGAGAATGTTCATAGAGTTTTATGTCAGGAAAGAATATGTGAACACGGACAGGGATGGAAAGAAGAATGGAGCAATGTATGATTATAGGAAAAGCGCTACAAAGACACAAGGCATAATGATAGGAAGGTGGAGCCAGTCACATATCCAAGGAAGAGTTGAGTGTTTATCTTTGTTACACGTTTTCTTACTCACTGCAGCATGTGTCCTGTTCAGTAAGGAGGCAAAGAGCACATGAGCTGGCCTACATATATGTTTGGCTAAGGGCAGGAAGGAAACATTAAAGGAATGGTACTGGCAAGCAAAATCACTTTGTAGTGATGCTGGAATTCCCATATTCTGTGTTGCAATATTCGCGAGCCTTGGGACGATACTGTTCACTGTGTCTCACCCATTGTTTGAGATTGAGTTGGTTGTCCTCCGTTACGTGCACAGCCTTGCGCGCCGTGATGACCACCAGCATCACCACGCCAAAACTGCAAGCCAAGCAACAAAGAAAGGCATCATACTTGAAATCATGATCAGATGAAATCATTTTGTCTATCATTCCAAAAGTAATTATCACCTAAGCCCCTATCTCAGGGAACCAAGCATCACCATGAGTTGATTGGTCAAACATGCATGGAAATGTCAACGTCAGGGATGGACGTCTTTGGACCATGAGGCAAAGGAAACGTGGAAAGCATAAGAAGCCCTAAACCCAAACGCTAACTCCCCTGGAATAAACGAAAACTCATGAACATTTCACATCAGCCTTGGAAGCTTGACCCGAATGGTAATCTGTAGCCAAAATGCTCACCTGCTGACCTTGGCAGTTTTCTCATGCCAATATGCTAACCTACACAGATCCGCTTTGCTCACCTGTGCACATCTGCTGCTGGAGTGGCCTTGTGGGACTTTAAATAGGCAGGGTCCACATAGCCCGGCGTTCCCATCACTCGAGTGGCAGCTCCGGATGTTCCCATAGCGGTGCCTCCAGTGAGTTTCACCAGACCAAAGTCTGCAATCTTGGCCTGAACACCCATCACAAGTATTGACTGGGAGACTATTAAGCCCACTTAAACAGAAAAAAAGGGGAAAGAAGAAAGAAAGAAAAAAGAAAAGAAAAGAAAAAAGGCCTGTTTAATGCAGAGGAGCAATGGTAGGAATCAATCGTGACATGCCTGCATTTTTGCATCAAGTAGAATGTTGGCAGGCTTGATGTCGCAATGCACGATGCTGAAGTCATGAAGATACTGCAACCCCTTTGCCACTCCAATCAGGATGTCAAGCCTTTGACGAAGCAAAAGAGGGCGGGAGACGCCAGGACCGATCCAGCTCTCAAGGTCGCTGTTGGGCATAAACTCGTAAACCAGAATCTGCTCCATAAGTCGTGTGGAGAGGTCGATGTCGATACAATAGCCCAACAGACGCACAAGATGTGGATGGTGCTTGCTTGCCATCTCTTTCACCTGAGATGAAAGGAGATTAAATCGGCAATTGCTTGACAGATGGAAATAACTAGAAATGTGGAATGAACCTATAAACAACAACTCACAGCATGATACCTCTGTTTGGAAGTCGTTGGTGAGCACTCGAGCTCGCTTGACTGCCCACGCTTGATTGCAATCATGAGGCGACACACCCTTGTAAACATCCCCAAAGCTGCCACTCCCTATCCTATTCCCCTCTGCCCACTCTCCTGTGGCCTTGGCCAGCTCTGCCAGGGAGTACTCTCGGCAGACATATGGCCGTGCTGCCTCCCTCTCCAGAACAACACCATCACCCTGCCTCCCTTGTGCTGCTGCTAATGGTAGCGCTGCTGCGGGAGCTGCTGCAGCTGCTGCGGCCTCCCCTTCTGCTGCTGCTAGATCATCATCCTCCTCCTTTGGACCTGAAAAATGTATGAGGGAGTTGGTGGAATTGAAAAAGATAACATAGGCAGGACCACCAAGCACCATGGCTTCATTTCAAAAATCCTGTCAAGTCGAGGTTACCGCTGGATAAATTGCTACGAGAAGATGAGTCCCGTCACATCTGTGGTGAAGAGTTTCGCCGACCTTTTACACTGCCATCTCGGCACCCTAGCTGTGTGCTGTTCGATGTCATGGCAATACTACCTAGCACAAAACTCTAGCCTTCTCATCTTCCCCCTTTGAACCAGACATGACCAGTCCAATCTTGGAAGCAGATAATTCACTAACCGGTTTGACTCGGACCACTTCTCTTTGACCTAGAACCAGTTCGCGTTCGACTGAAAAAAGCAAGGATTTATCATTTCCTCATGCTTATCTCGCATAGAACTGGAGGGAAAAGGCACTCCCGTCCTAGGGGACAGCCGGCATCCACGAGGACCCGGGCTAGTCCATGGTGAAAAAGAACCCATGATATTGCTTTTACACTTGAATGTGTTGGTGATCTTTAGGTTTTGATGCTACTCCACTCATATTTGGTAGATTGCCTTGTGATTGCTTCATTTAGGCTAAGCATCTACGGAAATGTCTCACCTTGAAAAAAACTATTATTTGTTGATTTATTGCCATCCATATTGGTGCTGGTATCACCTCCTCCTGCTGCCCCTTTGATGTGGCATCGTGTGCACAGCAGCCAGCTCAGCAACAGCAGCACGAGGACAGCCACAGCACCAGCAACAGCAATACCAGCAATGGCTCCGCTAGATAAACCACCTCCAGACTGGGAGGAAGAGGGTGTAGGCTCACTCAGAGTTGACATAGGAGAAAGTGGAAAGGGCGTGGGCATTGGAGAAGGGGAGGGGTTTGGCGCTGGTGATGGGGAGGGTTTAGGAGCTGGCGAAGGCGCTGGCGATGGAGAGGGTTTAGGCGCTGGTGATGGAGTAGGTTTAGGCGCTGGTGATGGAGAGGGTTTAGGAGCTGGTGAAGGCGCTGGTGATGGGGAGGGTTTAGGCGCTGGTGATGGAGAGGGTTTAGGCGCTGGTGATGGAGAGGGTTTAGGCGCTGGCGATGGGGAGGGTTTTGGTGCTGGCGATGGGGAGGGCGTTGGCGCTGGCAATGGGGAGGGTACAACTATGGGGTAGGAAGACAGAGACAGGGAAGGGAGAAGGCAATCAGAAATGGGGATGACGGTGGGCCCAGTGAAAGTGGATGTGGGATCAGGGAAAAGAATCGAAGGAAAGCATTGAAAGTTCAATGAGGCGGCATACAACAGGAGTGAAACAATCTATATTATGAAAAGCGGTTAAGCTGCAAATGCTTGCCACTAGAAGAGATTGTTTCGTAGGTGGCAATGCAGTGTTCATGCACTCAGCACTAAATTAAAATTAAGGCAATATGATTTCATGCCACATGCGTAAAGAGCGTCTTACCTGGTGCTCGCTTGTCACACGTGTTGCAGAAGGAGCCACACTGCTTGCAGAAAGCACTTAACCTAGTCTGAGAGACCACGCAGCTGCTGTAGTCAGGAGGGCATGTGATTGCCGTAGAAGATGTGTTCCTGCGTGTGCACACGGAGCGTTCTCAAACCTTAGTTGGGATTTGGCGCTTCCGAACATTTAGGTCTACGTTTATGTACATGGCCCTATAAATGGGCTTACTTTTACTTTTCAGGCGCGAATTTTTCTAGCGTGAAAATGCACTTGTACAATATGTATATATTTGTTCATCGCTGGGACTTTTACAAAAGTATAAATATTATAATTTCAACCAGTATCAGTTAGTAATTTACTGTTACACAATCTATGTAACACGTTTCCAGTGGTGAGTGAAAAGGTGTTTGCAGTTTACCACTTTGGAAAACTGGTTTTGACAAACCACGTATCCGTCGGCTTCACACATTTGTGGGAGTTTCACAGGGGAACTCCAACCCACCTGCCAACATGCTTCACCCCATAGATCACGCACCCTAGTTCCTTTCACAAGTACCTTCATAAAAAATTTCCCCGGTGTAGAAGTTGAAACCGAACCGCGTAAATCACTTCAACACCCACTCGTGTAGGGGATTGTGGAAACGACATAGAATGAGTCGTCGCGCAGAATCTGCGCTGGCAAGATTCGCTACTACGCTTCGGTGGATAAGATTTTATATGTATATATATTTATATAAATATATATATTTCCAGCCCGTATGACTTTACGTAGTTTTATGTGTACAGAAACATTAACGCAAACTTCCACGTAAGCTTACGTTTATGTGACTGCCATAAACGTAGGTGCTGAGAATACGGATCAGAATCAAGTGTCAGCTCTAAGTGTAACGCTTTGGGGTTGCATGCACGTATTGAGACAAATTGTAACACCATACTATACCAGGATGTTTTACATTGGTCTTTTGCCGGCTTTTAGAAACGTCCTGTAGTGGAGGACTGGGCCGGGACAGTCCAAATTTGGTACTTGTGTACCTCCTACCTGTGGCTACCATTACACTTGGGCTATGGTACTGGAACACCTTGTATACCTCCTCTTCATGAAAAGCTTCAAGGTTGTTGTGATGGACAAAGCAACACTTGAACATGCTAAAACGCCTTACAAGTATAGAAGACGAGTGAGATTGCCTATTGTTGGAGGGATTTGACCAGTAATGTTGTTCTGGCTGATGTCACTGCAATGGATGGAAGATAACAGATGGAATACAAACAGTCAAAGCATTGGTAAGAAGATACTCGATGGTGCAAGAGGTGTTACACGTACAGAAATGACAACACGAAGGAATGAACCAAAAATTGGTATTAGAAGACCATAAGAGTGAAGGATGGAAAAAGGAATGGATTGTGGCAGGGGCTGCATATCCTACAAGGCTATTACCTTGCGCCTTCAGCCCTTCCCTCTCTTCTCCCAATCATATTCTTGCGCTTCTTGTCCCCACCTCGTATCTCCCCACGCGAAGGGTGTGAAAGGCCAGTGCAGTTCTCTCCATGGGCTTGAATTGAACGGCCCGTTGTCTATGTCTCATTTGTGTTACACACTGCATGCATTGTCGGTGGCTTACCATGTCCTGATGCATGGCTGAAAGCCATGATCAAGCAAACCAGGGAAAGGGAGATGTTGAAGCACCAAGCAAGAGTGCATAAATGGCGCAAAACACTTGTTAAGCTGTTCATGCTTGCACTGCAACCTCTCTCGGTAGACATAGCCAAAAACAGACCCCAGTTGACCCATGGAAACCGATTCGTGAAGGGTGAATTCAAGCCTTATTTTTACCCCATCAATAACCAGAATAGACTTGAGCTACTAGAACCCTACACTGGGAAGAACGCGAACACTGAGTCCCGCTAGTTTTGGGTCTTCAGCAAGTCCTGTTGCTGCCTGCCACAGACCCATAACTCCCGACCCTTGAGTCGTGTTCGACACATGTGGCTCCAGGAGTGATAAAGTTGGATCGTTTCCTTTTTACCACAGATACATTTGTTAAACCCAGCTGTCTGAACGGCTCGTGAAGTGTTGGAATTGGGTGATCTGACATTGGCAACTTGGTCTCAAACAGGGATTATTAACCTTTCTCTGGTCTCCGCCCTGCCCATATAAGAGTTGCAATATGTCTTGTTGGGTCAGAGTTCTCACAATTCGAGTCGAGTCACTTCCGGTCAAAGTCGAGTTGGGTTGGGAGTTGTGTCGAGTTGAGCCAAGTTAATTGGCTCTTTTCAACTGCCAACTCGGGCCCCCATAGTTAAAAACCTGTGTAATTTCATGTTGGCTTTCTTTCTTTTCCCTTGAAGTCTGAAGATACTCACAAGGATTCAAGGTTGCTCATGTTGCCGATGGTGTATGGGATAGACCCAGTCAGCGCATTGTGATCAAGGGACCTGATGGTAAAACATGATAAGGGTGTTATGGGTGGAAAGTATATAGCAAGAAACAGAACCCTTATTATTTGACACATGATTACGGCTGCATATTTGATAGAAACGGATACAGCAAAACAATTACTACCAAGCACATGCAAAAAGTGCCATGAAAATCATACAAAGGTAAAATATGATTAAACCTAATTGTAGGAAAGGGACTAGTGGGTTCTTCGCCAGCTTTGTCCAGGCTAGTGGGTGACCCCCAGCCTGTCTCTTTGCTGCAGACCACTAGCAGGCTTGGTGTTAAACCGGCCCGTCACAGGCCCCCAGACCGGCCCAAGTGCCAACGGCCTAGCTCAGCTCAGCCCAGTGCCAGCCCATGCTCATGCGTAGCTTGTCCACTCATTCTCAAAACAAGTTGACTTGGTGTCATCATCATAAGCCCCCTTATGTATGCAACTATGCGGGGTCATGCTGGCTCTCTTTTCTTCATCCCTTGATGTTACTCACAATCTAGCGAGGTTGCTCATGTTGCCGATGGTGGACGGAATAGAGCCGGTCAGAGCGTTGTTGTTTAGATACCTGATCATAAAACATGCAAACGGTGTTATGGGTGGAAAGCAATTCTGAATTCAACAAGAAACACAACCACTATCAACGGATGAGGTCAAACCATTGCTATGAATCATGTGTGATGTGAAGGGTGCCACGAAATAAGGCATGGGCATACGACCCAGTCGGGTCGGATATACTCACAATTCCATGAGGTTGCTCATGTTGCCGATGGTGAACGGAATAGACCCACTCAGAGCATTCTGTCCAATATCCCTGATTTTCAAGCATTCAAAAGTTGTATCGCGAGAAATTTGAGTAAGGAAAAATTGTAACAACCAATAACATTTCACCCTGAATGTTTCATTGTGTTCCTTTCAACCTTATTTGCGCTCCCGAGAATGCCTATGCCGACAGTACATGGAAAGCATACAGTTGAACCAATCATACCAAACACACGCAGAGGAATCCTATATTACGTTGCTTTTCAGAGAACAGCTTCACTATTCCTTTCTGTTCTTCATCCTTTCCTTTCTTCATTCCACCCTGTATAGTCCCGGTTTGCCTCAGTCACCACCACCGTGCCGACCTTCCCTGCCCTACCCTGGTTCAGCTCAGCATGGCTGAACCTGGTTTGACCCAGACTGAACCTTGCCCAGCCAACTGTGATGAGTCGATTTTTTGGTCGACAAAAAAATCGACTCATCACATGCTGGTTCAGCTCAGCATGGTTGAACCTGGTATTGCAGTTGATGGGAGATTGAACCTTGTCGGGCCAACTGCAAAACCACGACGAACCTAGTCCGAGGTCTGGCGAAACAAGAAATCCTACGGACCCGGTTTGGCTGCACGACTTGGTTGCATTTAGGCCAGTGCCCACAACTAGCTCAAACGCATTTATGCACATGCTCACACTCATCTGTGCATGCTCCCGCTCATGCTAGATTTACCTTTACTCACAAATAAGTCAGCTTTTCCAAGGCACTGAGGGAATTTGGAATGGATCCGGTCCGGCTAAGCCTTCGTTGACCAGCATGCTGGTGGTGTGGGGAGTGCAATTTGAAAGCGGGTAAAAACTGGGAAAAACGGTAAGATTGGTGAAATCATGCATGTGATATTATCAAGTTACAAGCAGCCCATCTGTCTGGTGTCTACCTGCGCCTACATGCATAGGATTGATAGCAACCCGAGAGGAGCGTTATGGTGTCGTTTTGCTGCACTCGCTGGTTATGAAGAATGGGTGTGCAATAGAAAGCCAAGGAAACGTGCAGAGATTGCCTGTCCAGCAAGGGTTCACTCGGTGAAATACAACTAGTCATTGCAGACACACAGCTCGCAAAACGGTAGAGCGGGAAACAACACAGAAGCACCCAAGTCAATGCCATTAAGAGTCGTTGCACAAGTGGGGGAGATGCACGACCAGCTAGAATTGGTACTCTCACATGCCATTCACCATGCCTTGGGCATCGCAGTGCACATAGTAAGCCATGCTACAGTCCCCTTCAGGAATCCGCACAGAGAGATTTTGGCCCCATGCCTGCTGTAAGTCCTGCAGGACTTGCACTGGTGGGGAGGCAGCAGGTGGAGAAAAGGGGATCGGGAGAGCAGGAGAAAAATAGGAGGAGGTGGGGAAAGGAATGGGAGTGGGGAATCATCACTTCGCATCAACTGTGTGTCTTTCCTTCATCCTGTCTCATCATTCTTCGCCGCAGAACCACGAATGGACGCATGTGACGTGAAGTACAAGTAAATCTTGACTTGCATGTTGACATTAGCCTTAAGGCATGGCGACGTCAACACCTCATGTGAGAGATGGTGTTACTGAAGAGAGGAGGTGTTAACAGGAGAGGTCGATGAGGTGGTAATTTTCGAGAAACTAGTCTTATTTTTGCCATGGGGGAGACGGCCGAGGGGATGGGGATGGGGAGGATATAGAAAAGTGAAGGGGGGAGAAAATGGCCTGCTCCGGAGGTGGTGGTAGGAAAGAAGCCATTAGCTTATTACCTTGGCCTTCCCCTCTCTCCTGCAAACTCTGCACCGGACTTCAGCTAAGTGACTTGGAGGAGATGGACAACTTAACTTTTGTTCCACAGCGGGAACGATCTGCACAGCTTAACTTTGGCTGATCACGGGTTGACCGATCATGGTTTGGGTAGGTGGGACTCATGGATTTGATAAATAGCGCGCCTCGAATCGGATGATCCGCACCCCCGGGCGCTGAACGCAACTTCTGGATTCACCGTTTTGAAATCTGTGGAGCGGCCACAAGAGTCCGCACGATGCCAGTGCATCCCACTCCCATCCAGACGTGCAATCCGCTCCCATCTAGGCGTGCATCCCACTCCCATCCAGACGTGCAATCCGCTCCCATCTAGGCGTGCATCCCACTCCCATCCAGACGTGCAATCCGCTCCCATCTAGGCGTGCATCCCACTCCCATCCAGGCGTGCATCCCGCTCCCATCTGGGCGTGCATCCCACTCCCATCCAGGCGTGCAAGCTCCCAAGGAAGGATTCCACAGTTTGATGGTGTTTCTTTGTTGCTATTTTTTCTTTCTTTTTTCCTTTCTTTCTAGCTTGCCGTGAAGCTCTTACTAGCGCCGAGACAACAACTCGGATCAACGTGTGATAATAAATGAGTTGTCAACCTTTACAGCAACTAAGACTGCATAGGAGACATATTAGGGCAAGAAGCTAGACGAAAAGACAGGAGGAGTGCAGGCGAGGAAGAGGGCCGACTGAACGCCAGTTCGTTTTACATGATGACGTCACGTACCTTGGGAGGCGGCAAACGAGACACAGCGGGTTGGAGTAATGACGGCGAAAGACGTGAGCAGGAAAAGTGAGCCGAGCCAAAAGATGCTGCTGTCCGTTGCCATCGTGATGTACGACTCCAGGAAAATAACAGAGGATAGGTATCTTCCCCGCAGTCAAAGCTGTGAGTTACGCCGCGTTTTGAGACGTCTCAAAAACGATACTTCAAAAACTGAGAATAGTTATCTTCCTGCTCTCAAAGCTGTGAGGTGAACGCCGCGACTTGCGGCAGTAGTTGAATAGTCAAAGGAGTCGCGTAATGTCTGTAGACTGTAAAACGCAGCGCTTAGCCAAGCCCGCGGCGCGCTCTCGCTTCACCACGCCGCCCGGCTGCTGCGACGCAGAAACACTGTTGCCACTCGCATGAGTAGGGGGGCACGCGGGTAAGACTCGTATCCAAGCTTAGTAACGACCGGAAGGTACGCGGAGACACCGAGGTCACCAATGTAATCGTGTATATCTCGAGTTTCGCCTTTTTGCGACGCGTGCGTTCATACTAAGAACCATTCCGCCTTGAAAGGGCGTGTCCAGCTTACTTTTACATATCACTTCCCAGTACAGTTACCACATTTTTTTTAACTACTAAGTTACGTTTTTTTTCAGAATCGTACTCCTCAGACTGTTAAAATTCGGACCCAGTCGTACGTACGACGAGTCGTGAAGATGACGTGGAACGCACGTAACAGATTACACATTCCAATGTCTTCGCGTCAGTAGTGCTACGGTGCTGAGCGAAACGGACACTGCATGTCGCGAACATATGACGAGAACCGCCGAATCTATATTTGCGCTTTACATTTCCGCAAAATTCTTCGTCGATTCTAGTTTCAGGGATGTGCTGTTGCGGCAGTCGCGCATCTCACTGGCTGAATTGTGCTGAGTGGTGGATTGTGCTCCCGGCGCTTTTTTGGAACACAAATACGCGCTGGACACGCCCTAATTACGAAATGTGTCTACTAATGCCTCCCTAAAGAAGAATATTGTAACTCCAGAAATAATTTACTTTCACAATATCACCTCTACAAAAGTCACGGTTGCTGTTTCTACCAATAAAACATGACAAATAAATTACTCATCCATCAACAAATCACCGTGAAAAGAATCAGTGGGCATATTGACGACTCATGCAAAATGCTTCCGTACTCATGCACGGAATACACTTGCCCATGCTTTTATAATCCAAACATGTTTGATTCGTCACCAGTTCACAACAACGAATATTGCACGAAAGGGGCACTTGTATCCAGACAGGGATGGCATGCAGAGAGGATTGGAAGTCGGCAGCAGGTTGGTGGTGCAGGTGCAGGCAGGTGGTTGGTAGGTGGTGTGGGATGGCCTCAGATCAGATTCGCTGTGCTGGGAAGGCGACCCATTTCCTACTTTTGAGGCGCCTCAAATGCGGGATGGCCTCAGATCAGACTCGCTGAGCAGGGTGCAGCCCCATCTCCGCCCCCACTGCATGAAGCAGTGAGGGTTGGTGGTTTGCAGGTTGGTAGTGCAGTTGCAGGCTGGTGGTCAGCAGGCCGTGTGGGATGGGCTCAGATTCGCTGAGCAGGGTGCAGCCCCATCTCCGACCCCACTGCATGCAGCAGTGCACGCAGCGCAACTGCCAGCTCTGGGTCCCTGCTGGGTGCGTGCGGGGAGGGAGAGAAGCCCACGGCACAGGTGACGGGTTGAAGGGGAGGTGATGGGATACATGGGATGATGGATTGGTGAGTTAAGGGAGAGGTCGTGAAATGAAGGGGATATGATGGGTTGAACGAGAGGTGGGATGCAGGCTGAAAAAGAGGCGGTGGGATGAAGAGGGGTTGATGGGTAATAATGGAGGTGATGGGATGAAATGCAATGAAGGGGAGGTGGTGGGATGAAGGGGAGGTGGTGGGATGAAGGGGAGGTGGTGGAATGAAGGGGAGGTGGTGGGATGAAGGGGAGGTGATGGGATGAAGGGGAGGTGGTGGGATGAATGAAAGGTGCTGCATGACGCATGTGCTGGTACTTTGTCTGGCATCAGAGGGAGGTGTTGAAAACGGAATGGAATAAGTCTGGCAGGCAAAGGGTACTCAGTGGCATACGTCTGACACAGGAGAACGGAGAAACACAGACGTCAAGTACGCACACCCGCAAGCTCCACCAATGGCATGCCGCCACGTGGCCATGCACCGAACCCTGGCAAGAATGAGGTCGCATGCGAAGGGGTCGATGGCAAAGAGGTGGGCCTTAAGCCGACTCAGAACACACCGTATCAAGCATCACCTGGCGAGAATGAGGTCGCAGGCCAAGGGGTAGATGGCGAACAGGTGGGCCTTGCGCCATCCCATGCACCCGCCCTGACCATCCGGCAGCACCCGCCACTCACACTCCCCCTCCCTCTCCCTCTCACCCCTACTCTCCCTGACACCATCTGCTCCTTCAATGCACTCCTCCCCAGCCCCTTCCTCGCGCTTTTCCCTGTCCCCGGTGCCAGCAGCACAAGCCGCTGCATGGGTGCGGCTGCCAGGAGGAGTGGCAGTGGGAGTTGCGGCTGTTGCAGGAGTGCAAGAGGTGGAACCAGAGGCGGGCTTGCTGCGAGGTGCAGTGTGGGCCGCAATGCTGTGAGCGAGGGAGGGCGCTGGTGGCTCTGGGAGGGAGAGCGCGGTGAAGCCGTGACGGCGGGGAGGAGGGGTGCAGCGGAGCATGGCGGGGAGGAGGTGGTTGAGGGGGGCAGCGACAGCGGGGTGCAGTGAGATGGCTGTAAGGCCTGCCAGGATGACACTCACCTCCCTCCTTCGCGCCGCTGCCATGCTGCCCGCCCCTGTGATGCGGGGGCAAAGGTGAAGACAGGTGTCAGGGACAGGTGGAAGAAACAGGTGGAGAGATAGGTGGTGGGACAGGTGAAGAAGATTGGCAAAGGGGAATGATATACATGTGAGATGCTTTCATTGCATGTTTTCCTGCCCTCAAAAGCGCTTGGTTCTTTTCTTGTTCGAGTGCAGTGAGCCAAGGTGAAGTGAACCAAGGCTGTGCCTCAGGTGTCATGCTCAAACACGAGAAACAAGGCAACCACACATAGCATCCGTGGCACTGAAGTGGTGTCAACTCGAACTCGTCCCTCAGAAGGATGTCCTTTGCACAAGACAGGCATATGCATCCCCCTTCCAAAGATAGTGGGTGCAGATATCCTCTGCACTCACCGCGCACTAGGCAGTCCTCTGTGAAGCGCTGCAGGCGGCGGCGGGCGAAGGCGAGGAGGCGGGGCATGGCGATGCTCGCGACCTGCACTGCGGAGCTGCTCACTGGGTCGCTTAGCTTGGGCTGCCTGCACGGTGGTAAGCGTGGGAAAGTGTGAGAGCGCGTGGGAGGGCGTGAGAGGGCGTTGAGAGGGCATGGCAGCACACAGGATGCGGGGCATGGCAGCACACAGGATGCGGGGCATGGCGATGCTCGCGACCTGCACTGCGGAGCTGCTCACTGGGTCGCTCAGCTTGGGCTGCCTGCTCGGTGGTAAGCGTGGGAGGGCGAGGGAGGGTGGTAGCCGAGAGAGGGCGTGAGAGGGCGTGAGACGATGTGGGAGGGTGTGCGTTGGCGTGTGAGGGTATGGCAGCACACAGTTTTACATGTGCACTCACGGCCCATACTAGTACAGCACAAAGAATTGCGTCTGCCCCTGCTTCCTGCTCATTCTGCTACTGCTGGTGGTGATATTGATGCAGCTCCAGCAGCTAAACACATGACCTGTCACGAAATTGCAAGAATGATAATGCACCCACGCTGAAGATCAACTGACCCTGCAAGTGGATGGGAAAGCCACTCACCCGCAGATCTGCGGCAGCAGGTGGATGGCAGTGAAGCACACAGGGTGCAGCGTCTCCCTCCACATGCCGCATCCCCCCTCACCACTGCTGCTGTTGTCACCCGAGCTTCTGCTGCCTACCGCATTCGCTGACCCACCCACCATCTCCCCATCGCTGCCTCTTCTTCCACTCCCCGCAGCAATGGCGCTGCTGCTTCTCGTCCTCACCACCACATGCCCACCGTTTCCACTGAAGCCATCGCTTCCCCCTCTTCCCACGCTGCCTGTCGCCTTCACCTGCTCCCCTCGCCCTCCCTGTCCCGCCCCTGCCCCTACCCCTGCCCCACCAGCAGAGCCCCACCCCAGCCAGCTACCCACACGTGCAAACCCACTCAACGGCGCTGCTGCCTTGCCCTCGCCCTTAGGCTCCTGCCCTCCTGAACCAGCACCTGAGCCTGACCCTGAACCTGAGCCTGGGGCTGCAGCAGAGGCAGAGGCTGCAGGAGATGGGCCCGATGCAGTGCGGAGTGGTGAGACAGAAATTGCTGGGGTGGAGAAGGAGCGGGAGCGGTCCGGTGCGGCACGGTGGGATGCGGTGCTGGTGGCGGGAGAGAGGATTCTTGCATTGCTGCCGGTTGCTGCGAGGCTGCCGTTGCCTGCTGGAGCAGCCGCAGCGGTTCTGCTGGGCGCTTCCCCTCCTGATGGGAGAGGACAGTGGAAGAAGGGAAGGGGGAGATGTGCATTGCGTTGTGGAATGGAGAAATACCCTTGGAAGACGTAGCACCAACAAAGGCGATGGTGAAGTGAGCAAGTTTGGAACGACCAAGGCTGTTTGAAAGGTCATGCAAGGCGCCACACGCACCGCGCTCTGAGCCACTGGGCCCTGAACTCGCACGGCCACGCGCACCCCCTGTGAGCTGCACCTCCCCCACGGCCCTCTCTGCCAGGTCCAGCAGCAGCCCCACCAGGCGCTGCTTCACCTGGTGTGGAGAGGAGGGGGTATGTATGAGGGGGAGCAATGCACACGGAAATGTCACTGTGGTGGGTGCGGGCGGAATGACTGTCAGTCACCGCATGCACCGCTCCCGGGGATCCCTACCTGATCAGGAAAGGGCAGCAGAGCGGCTTCAGGCTACAGCAGCAAAGGCGGGTGCACGCACACGTGAGTAGTGCGAATCGTGTGAGCCTGTGTGTGCCATATTCCTGCCCCATCCCCCACTCACCTCCAGTGGCGCGTCTTGGCAGTATCTGAGCACCTTCTCTCCCAGCAGCCGCACCATGCGCTCCTGTAGCACCTCGTCCTCATGCACCTGAGCGGGCGGCAGCGTTTGGACGGACCCAGGCTGCCACTCCCCCGTGCCCATGCCCCTGACTAGTACCCCCTCCCCCGCGCACATGCCGCGCACCACCCCCTCGTACAGCGCCACCAGCTCCTTCCAGAACCGCTGCCGCACTGCTGGGTCCCATGTGGCCGTGGCGCCCGACAGTGCCACGCTCTGCTGCTGCCCCTGCCCCTGCTGCTTCTGCCCCTGCCCCTGCCCGTGCTGCTGCTGCTGCTGCTGCTGCTGCTGCTGCTGCTGCTGCTGCTGCTGCTGCTGCTGCTGCTGCTGCTGCTGCTGCTGCTGCTGCTGCTGCTGCTGCTGCTGCTGCTGCTGCTGCTGCTCGTGCTGCTGTTTCTCATGTGCACACAATCCTTGTGTCTCCTCCACCGCTGCACCACTATCGCCCCTCGAGCCTACCTCCGCCTCTCCCAGCGGTCCTGCCGCGGCCGATCCATGCTTCTCTAGGCTTTCCGGATCTGCTGCAGGCCTTCCGGCGGCAGATGGGGCTTGCTGGGATGAATGGGGACGAGCAGCAGGCCAGGAGGAGGAGGCGGAGGGAGCGGAGGGGGCGGCGGAGGGGGGGAGGGGGAGGAGGTGCGGGGGGCAGTCGAGCAGCAGAGCGTGGTCGAGCACGTCTGCGAACTGCAGCACGGACGTGCGCCATAGGGGCGAGTTTGGCTGCTCCTGCCGCACTGCTAAGCACCTGGGGGGGGGGGGGGGGAAGGAAGAGGGCGGGCGGGAGCGGGAGGGGAGGGGTGGGGGATGAACTGCAGCACCGACGTGCGCCATAGAGGCGAGTTGGGCTGCTCCTGCCGCACCGCCAGGCACCTGGACGGGGGTGGTCGAGGGACGAAGAGGGATGAACGAATGGGGGTTGGACGAGTGGGGGATGATTGAGAGGTTCGTGAAACGCGGGCCGACGAGGTCGAGGCGAACTGCAGCACGGACGTGCGCCATGGGGGCGAGTTGGGCTGCTCCTGCCGCACCGCCAGGCACCTGGATGGGGAAGTTTGAGGGATGAGGGGTGAGAGATGAGGAGCTAGGAGCGAGAGATGGGGCGCGAGAGGCGGGAGGTGGGGTTGAACGGTGAGGGATGAACGAATGGGGGGTGATCTAAGGGGGAGCTGGGCCGGGAGGGGGAAGAGGGACGGGGAGGGGAAGGGAGAGGAGAGGGGGAAGTGGGGAGGGGGAAAAGCGAAGGAAGACGAACCATGACGCTCTCGCCTTCACCTCACGACGGGAAGAACCCCCCCCCCCCCCCCCCCCCCCCCCCCTTCCTCTCACCACTCGTCTCTCCCGCCTCTCCCGCCGCCCACCCCAACCGATGGCTCTCCAGACCGCCGGCCCGAACCATCCCACTTTCCTTTTTCGCGACCCTCCCCCTCTCCAGCGATCCCACTCCGTTTTTCGCGACGCTACAATTTCGTCTGAGACATGTTTAGATCCTCAGGCTAAACTCATCCAGGCATGAGATTGACGGTAACACCCGGTTTCGCGCACCTGCCGAGCCACGCAATGAGGTCTGGAATAGCTTCGGGTGACACCTTGCGATATCCCGAAGCTAGCTCCGCCATGCCGGCCCTCGGCCGAAGCAGGTGAGTTCGGGTCAATCCGTGCTGGCAACCCGCTAAGCGAAGCAGAACGCTGTGGGAACTTACGTGCCACGTGGCAGGTACGCATCCAACTATGTGTACGTGTGTAAAATGATTGGCCTACGCGTCCTTAATGGGCAGATCGGGATGCATTCATTGACGCGAAGTGCTGCGCGCCATTGGGGAGATTCAATATCAAATTAGTGGGCGGCGCTCGCCTCCCTCACATCTGCCCTGATGCTAATCCTCGTTGTAGAGTTTCGGGCAGTGTATCCGTGTAGACATCAAGCAAGCTTCATAAGACAAAGTGAGCTTTGATTACGAAGTGCATGAAGAACTTCTACATAGAGGATATGGATTGCACAAGGGACGGTATATATGGGTACAACACTGATGTGTCAGGGTCCCCTGAAATCAATTCAAGGGCCTGGAGTAATTGCTCTAAATGCTGGTCACATTGTCATTGTTATTTCTGTATTGTTGTTCTCTTTGTACTAGTTGCGACCTACAAAGAAACTGAAATCCTAACCCGAAGCAATTCCCAAGGGGAATGAAAGGAGAACGATTCTGACTTAGGATGATAATTTCCCGCCCGAATTCATCACCGCGACCAAAGCCCAGGATCTGGAATCCCCAAGATTCCATGCGGTCGTTCCTGGTCAATACTCGTTCTTTTCCTCAACACCTGCTCGACCGCTTCAGAATGTACACGAAACGCAAAGAATGCTTCCTGAAACGTACCAAACCGAACTCCTATCCCCCAGCGCAACGAAGTTAGGTGGCTCGCATTCACCGAATCCAGTCGCTAGCTGAGAGAAGGCTAGGAAGCACACAGCGGCTTCTATCCGCGAGCAGGTTGATCGAAGCGTTTTTCGTATTCCGTGACAGATACAAGGTTCGCGTTAGGTTTGCGAAGGCGCAGTTGGTGCGTCGCGGTTGTTCGGTCGACCGGGCCCGCTGATGGGCCGCTTCAGACGTCAACTTAGCGGCGCCGCGCTCGCGCTGTGCCTCATCTCGTGTTTCTCTTACTCTCCTGTCCGTAGTGTGATCATCGACCCTTCCCAAGGTCCGTATTTCGCCTCCGTTTCAGACTCTGCTCCGTCTGTCACGATAATATCACTGTGTTACCACCATTTCGCCGAATCGCGCCACGTCGCCCACCTCCTCAACGCCACCGCACAGCTTTCAGGCTCGATTCACTCCGTCCCCCAGACGGGCTGTTGATTTTCTCCCGTTAGCATTCCCAGTGCGTGCTGCTGGCTTTGGTGTGGCATGGAACGCACTTGCCCACCACCGAGTTGACTTTTGAGTCGACTCAAAAGTCATTCTCTTGGTAGAGCTCTTCGTCCGTCCACCCGTCTTTCCTGCTGCCCACCACCCCTCTCTCATGCTGCCACCACCCAATCTGCTGCCCGCCGCCTGTCTTCTGCACCCCCACTTGGGTGCCCCTGGCCACATGTGGTGCCCAGTGCCCGTGCTGCATGACTGCCAGCAGGCGTGGGGGAGGACGTTCTGCGGGTGGGAGGCAGGAGCCATGTGTGCTTGCCAGCAGGCGGTGGCATGAAACACGACGTCAGGGAAAAGGAATCATTCCGTGTCTCAGGAGTCAGAACCCCTCCCTCCCGCATTCGTCCCTCGCCCAGTGCCGGTGCTGCAGGACTGCCAGCAGGCGCGGGGGAGGACATTCTATGGGTGGCAGGAAGGAGCCATGTGGTCTTGGCATTCTGTGTCTCATAGCCCCTCCCTTCTGCTTTCGTCCCTCTCCCAGTGCCGGTGCTGCAGGACTGCCAGCAGGCGTGGGGGAGGACGTTCTACGGGTGGGAGGCGGGAGCCATGTGTGGGCCGTATGGGCCATCGCCATATGCACAGAACATCACGTGCAACGCACAAGGCATGATCGATTCAATGTAGGTGACGCATGGGGCATGGGAGCGAATCATGGGGCATGGGAGCGAATCATGGGGCATGGGAGCGAATCATGGGGCATGGGAGCGAATCATGGGGCATGGGAGCGAATCATAGGACATAAGAACGACGCATAGGGCATGGGAGCGAATCATGGGGTAAGCATTGGGTTAGGCACTAGCGCTGGCCCTGCACCCCGCAGCACTGACGGACCCCGCAGCACTGACGCACCCCGCAGCACTGACGCACCCCGCAGCACTGACGGACCCCGCAGCACTGACGGACCCCGCAGCACTGACGGACCCCGCAGCCGAGCCTGCACCATGACTGGCCATTTTCACCCCGGCTCCAACCTAGGCATCACGAAAGCTAGCAGTTATCAGTGAAGATATGAGAGTTTCCCCAGCAACTTAATCACAGGCAAATGCGTTGCATCAGTTGCGTTGCGGTGCTCCATTGTGGAAAATTTCAACCTTTGTCCCGCCCCTGAGATGAGTCCTACCTTTGTCCTACCACGGGCTGTTAGAGGCCAGCCGCCCACGAGTTGCCTATGACGTGACGCATGCTCTACGCCGGTCACAATCATTGATTCTTGCTATCGTTTGCGTTGTGCGCACCAGATCTTTGCAGACCAGCCTTCGAACATTCCTGTTTGTGATATTGCATTGGGCTTTTAGTGGGTGTGCCTCTAGCGGGGCCCCAACCCATCCAGCCTGTCGCTGGAAATGTATTGCACAGCCGCGCGTGAAAGCAGGATATGGAAAGTGTGGCTTTCCAGAACGAGATTCCGTGAAAAATGTGAGTCCATCTTCTCTGCTGATATTCACGACCTGCAAAGGCAAGAGTCACTGTGCAAATTCCTCTCTGTATCCATTCTTCCCTGCACCTCCTCCCTCCCTGTTTCTGGCCAACCCATGTGTGCATATTTCAGGGTGCTGACGTATATGGGTATCAGCGGCCTCCTTCCAGAGTCGTTGGGAAGTCTCTCCAGCCTGACTCATCTGTACGTGAGCACTAAGGAGTCTGGCCTGGCATCGGTAAGGTGAATGGAAGGGTGCATGCACCGAGCAACCGTTCTAGCGAAATTACAGCTCTTGCATTGGTGGTTGGCGTTGGCTCATGCGCTCCTAGTGCTTACACCGGAATGCATACAACTTTGCTGTCATTCATTTGTAACTCTCCTCAGTCTTCCTCATTCCTTCTCCCTTTTCTCATGCCCCCACCTCTCGTCCCTCTGCACACTAGTCTGATAGTCCAATCCAATCCAATCCAATCCAATCCAATCCAATCCAATCCAGTCCAGTACTCATCGCAACTCAGTTCGGTTCAGTTTGTCTAATGTAGGCTGTGATTGGGTTAGGTTTGCAACTGCCAGCTATAGATATCATAATAAATTTTCCAGGGGTTAATAATAGCAGTTTCTGTTACAAGAGCTTGTGGTATTTGTTACAGTCTGGCGTGCGGCGAGACAGCAGCAAGGTGGCCTGTCAAGCCTCTGATTGCCCTCTGCTCTTCAACGGATTGTGTTCAGAGGAGGACAGCACACCCTACTACAGCCATATGTGCACACATCAGATCAAAATTCCTTTAAGCTTCTAAGCACAACAACCTATTGGCTGGCTACCCTATATGGTGCTGCATCAGTCCCTCACCTTGCCATCCATGCAATCCCCCTCACGACTCACCAGGTCTCTGGCTCGAAACTCGTTGACGGGGTCCATTCCTTCGACCTTTGCCAACTTGACCAACCTCCAACAACTGTTAGTTTACAACTTCTCCTTTTTCAGCAACGGCTGTTCCCTGCAGAAAAATGTTGTTTTAGGGAGCTGTTGGGTGCAAGAAAGAAACTGATAGTTTTGTACTGGAATTATGAAAGGTACAAGAGCTGGTAGGTGCAGGAGCTGCCAGCTGTAAAAAGTTTTCATTGCAGAACCAACACTGCAGCAACTTTTAGCTGCGTGATCTATTAGCTGCACCAACAATAAGTCAATACAGCTATAACTTTGAAAAAGTGCCTTTTGCAGTATGCTTGAGAGTCGCAAGAATTACAGTAGGGATCATATCTGTGAATGAACATAGCAGGGATGATCTGTGGCTGGCTCACCAGGAGTCGAAAACTCCCGAGCTGGCCTCGTGGCCTGTGATAACCTATACGCGCCATGTCGGCATACTAAAATCAACCAAATTCCGCTGGTCTCCTTCATGTGATTCATTTGCCAAACGCGCGGAAAACCCTCCCATACCCCCCCCCCTCCCGACCCTTTCCCCATCCTCTTTCCCCGTTCTGGCATCCCGCTCCCCCGTTCAACCACTCATGTCACGGCATCAGAAGCCTTGGGTTCAATCAGCTCATGAAAGGCCCCTTTCCAGAGTTTATTGGCAGCCTGGGAATGCTTGAAAACGTGTAAGTGACTGGCTTCGTTGAAATCACTTGTGAGAATTCTGCAAAAGTGAGTTTATTGGAAGCCTGGAAATGCTTGAAAACCTGTGAGTGCCTGGCTTCCATCCATGCATGTGTGTGTCGCACTGCACACTGCACAATGAGTATTTGTACAGCTGTAGCTCCGCACAAGTATTTGTACAGCTGTAGCTCCGCACAAGTATTTGTACAGCTGTAGCTCCGCACAAGTATTTGTACAGCTGTAGCTCCGCACAAGAATTTGTACGTGCCGCTCCAGCTGTAAACCTGCCTTGCAAAGGGTACTGGTGCAGCTACTGCCCTGCACTGGGTACTGGTGCAGCTACTGCCCTGCAAAGAGTACTGGTGCAGCTACTGCCCTGCAAAGAGTACTGGTGCAGCTACTGCCCTGCAAAGAGTACTGGTGCAGCTACTGCCCTGCAAAGAGTACTGGTGCAGCTACTGCCCTGCAAAGAGTACTGGTGCAGCTACTGCCCTGCACAGAGTACTGGTGCAGCTATTGCCCTGCAAAGAGTACTGGTGCAGCTACTGAGTACTGGTGCAGCAACTGCCCTGCACAGAGTACTGGTGCAGCTACTGCCCTGCAAAGGGTACTGGTGCAGCTACTGCCCTGCAAAGGGTACTGGTGCAGCTACTGCCCTGCAAAGGGTACCGGATATTGGCTTCTCATCTCGATGCTCATTGAGTCTAAAGCGCTGCTGTTTGAAATTTAGTTCGAAATGTGTTAATATTATTGTCATCCTCAGTGAAAATCGTTCGGTAGTCCATTTGCAACTACACGCACCATCATTCTGTTAACATTCATCATAACATGCACTAGCATTCCTGCTTGATTTCTTTTCATCTCGTTTCCCCTTCTCCCCTGCTCACTGCCAGAAATCTAGGATCAATGGGGCTAACCGGATCGTTTCCATCCACCATTGGCAGACTCACCAACCTGATGTCTTTGTAATAATTGAAATAATAATAACAAATATTGCAAATTCTCTTTTATCCCAAGAAAGCTGGTTGCTTGCAACTTCATGTCCCCGGATTTCATACATAAATGTTATGTGCAACAAGATGTCTTATTAGTTGGATTGACGTAATCATGTAAGAATCAATTGGCTTCACTCTTGAAATTAATCCCATCCTTGCTCATTCATGCCTATTCTGTGCATTCCCTTGGTCTGTTCAGGGATGTTATTTTCAACAAAATGAATGGCAGAATTCCAGATTCAATCGGCAAGCTTACAGAACTGAGTGCATTGTACGTGGATATGATTTCCCTGTCACTTCCACCATGCGCATTGCACGTGCAACGCGTCGAGCCTGGTTAGCGCTGTTACGCATGGGACCAGGTTTGGCCCACATCGTATTTGTCCCATTCTTCATGAAGGAGTGGCCTGGTTCTTGAGATGCAAGCTATCATGATGCTGCAGGGTGTTTTTGAGAATTCTCAGAAACACCCTTACGCATGGGTCCAGCCTGCCCACATCATGTTTATCCCATTCTGACAGGCCTGGTTCTTGAGATGCAAGCAATCATGGCATGACCAGATTTTTTCTCCACCTGAGATAAAGTGCTCATCTTCTAGTTTCCACCTCGATTGCTCTCAATAAGCATCCTCCCACTCACCAACCGCTAGGTCGAGCCGGTGTGTCTTCCACAGATATTAGTGGCGGCATGTTTTCTCTGCTTGACAGAGGTTATAGTGCCACCTTGTTCACCTTGCCATGATGACATGACTCCTGGCCATTAGGTGCAGGAAAAGCTGTGGGAAAGATGGGCGGGCGAAGGAGAGTGCTGGCAAGACAAGGAGCACGACTTCTGGCACCACTACTCCAGCATCGATGAGTGCTGAAACCTTGCTCGCGAGGGTGTTGGAGTTGACACCAACATCAGAAACGGCTGCTCTCTCTTCCTCTTTCCCTCCCTCTCTAAGGGCCTTCCCCTCTCTCTCTCCCTCTCTCTTTGCCTGGTAACCAGGAGGTGCGCGCAAACGTTGTTGGCTACCGAATAATGTTTGGGAACCAAAAACTGGTCGACAAGGGCCAAAACAATTGGCCTCTGTCAATTGTGCAGTAGGGGGGTTGGGCTTCGAACAAAGTGTACACCCAGAATTGGGTGTTACACTAGCACGACTATAACAGCAATCATACTAACACTCTCTCCCCCACCTCACAGCTACATTCAGGAGAACAACTTCTCTGGGCACCTACCTCCTTCCGTGGGAAACCTCACCAAGCTCTTTGGCCTGTATGGTGTATGGCGCAGTGTGCTGTATGGCGCAGTCATGCTACAGTGTGCTGTATGGCGCAGTCATGCTACAGTGTGCTGTATGGCGCAGTCATGCTACAGTGTGCTGTATGGCGCAGTCATGCTACAGTGTGCTGTATGGCGCAGTCATGCTACAGTGTGCTGTATGGCGCAGTCATGCTACAGTGTGCTGTATGGCGCAGTCATGCTACAGTGTGCTGTATGGCGCAGTCATGCTACAGTGTGCTGTATGGCGCAGTCATGCTACAGTGTGCTGTATGGCGCAGTCATGCTACAGTGTGCTGTATGGCGCAGTCATGCTACAGTGTGCTGTATGGCGCAGTCATGCTACAGTGTGCTGTATGGCGCAGTCATGCTACAGTGTGCTGTATGGCGCAGTCATGCTACAGTGTGCTGTATGGCGCAGTCATGCTACAGTGTGCTGTATGGCGCAGTCATGCTACAGTGTGCTGTATGGCGCAGTCATGCTACAGTGTGCTGTATGGCGCAGTCATGCTACAGTGTGCTGTATGGCACGTTGGCAACCACACAGTGCGCTCCATTCGTTACAGTGACGAAAATGTCACATAGTGCGCTATCGCTCTTCCACTCGACCCTCGTATTACACGCTTTATTCTACCATGCACGGTGCTTTTGCAATAGCAAAGCATAACCAACTATGATTAGCCATATATTGATGAGCATCATTAACAATTTTCTGTGTGGCTGCAGGAACCTAAATGGCACGTCACTAACATGCCCGCCAAGCAATGCGAGCTGTGAGGTTGAGCAGCACCCTGACAGCGCCTTCTGCAAGACATGCCCCGCTTTCTGCTCCTCCTGTGTCGCAGCACCTCCAGGTATGGTAGCACCTCCAGGCGCGCATTTAGTTTCTGTATTATGCTCTGAAAATTTACAATGTATTGTGTTTCACATTCTGCACTTGCTGTTTCTATTCACACACGCATCCCTTTCACGTGATTATGTTATTGCTTAACACACGCATCATCCGCCTCCCTGATCCCCACTCCACATGAGCACCTGCAGCACCCCCCTCAGCAGCCAGCTCAGCACCCCCAACCCAGCCTGTTGTTCCAGCGCCCCCCTCAGCCTCCGCACCTCCAGCACCGCCCATCAACCCCGCACCCGTGCCTTCCTCATCGCAAGGGGGTTTGTCCACAGGAGCCATTGCCGGCATCGCTGTTGCTGCTGTGGCTGCTCTCCTGCTGGCAGTGCTGCTCGCTGCACTGCTGTGGCAGAGGCACGGCCAGGCAAAGGCGTTCTCCAGGGCTGCCCCTGCACGCGAGGAGGGCAGCAAGGGTGCGACTCTCTTCCTAGCTCCATCATTGCCTTGTTCTCCTCCTTTGTCCTTTCTCGCCCACCTCTGTATCTCACACTCCCTCCCTCACAGACCTCTCCTCATCATCCCCCTCTACCCCTTCCCTTCCCTCCAACCAAACCATCTTTTCTCTATGCACTCACCATCTCCTCCCATTCTCCACCTGTCTACGGCTCCTCTAAAACCCTTCCTTAATTTCCGTCAGTAAGCTGTATCGTTGCGAAATTATGGTCTTCCAAACCCCATCACTAAATTCCTGCCAAGGCATCCATCGACTCGAGTCCTTCCAACAACACCCCTACATATATTCCTCAGGAACCCCCTTCCATGCTGTTGCACACGTCCCCTGAAACAAGGTGACTTGCACACGCCCCCTGAAACATTCCTCAATCATAGTTGCAGAGAACACAGAATCGGCGGCATCAGCAGCGGCAGCAGCAGCAGCTGCAGCAGCAGCGGTAGGGAGTGGGGAGGAAGGGGTGGTGGTGGAGGTGGGGGCGGCTCAGGTGGATGTGTGTCGGGAGTATTCCCTGGAGGACATGGCAGCAGCCACGGGGGACTGGGCCGAGCGCAACAGGATTGGCAGTGGCAGCTTTGGCGATGTGTACAAGGGCGTGAACCCGCAAGGAGGCAGCGAGGTGTGGGCGGTGAAGCGCGCTCGAGTGCTCACCAACGACTTCCAGAGAGAGGTGAAGGATCCAAATTCATAGCGGACTAGCAGCAAGCCTGTAGAAAACGCTTAAGTAAAAGGATCGAGGCTGCTAAAATTGCTCCCAGAAATCCAAGAATATGTTAAAACCTTCAAGTTTCTCCTGTGCTCCCTGTGTGCTCTTCATGTGCTCCCCGTGTGCTCGTTGCAATCGGCCATGCCACACCACTGACACATTTTCCCCTTTCACTTTCTCTCCACCGTCATCCCCGGCAGGTGAGGGAGATGGCATCGAAGCACCACCCCAACCTGGTGCGCCTGCTGGGCTACTGCATCGCGTTTGACCCGGCAGCACGCACCATGGAGCAAATACTCGTCTACGAGTTCATGCCCAACCACGACCTCGACACCTGGATCGCGCCAAGTGCCGCCACCCCTCTCTCCCTGCGCCAACGAGTGGATATTCTGATCGGGGTGGCCAAAGGGTTGCAGTACCTGCATGACTTTGGCATTGTTCACCGCGACATCAAGCCCGCCAACATTCTCCTTGGCGCGAAAATGGAGGTAGGTCTGAACCTGCTTTAAGCTTTACGGATCGGAGTGGCCAAGGGTTGCAGTACCTGCATGAGTTTGGCATTGTTCACCGTGACATCAAGCCAGCCAACATTCTCCTTGGCGCAAGAATGGAGGTATATGTTAAGAATGGAGGTACGTCCGAACCTGCTTTGGGTTGTTCGGATCGGCGTGGCAAAGGGGTTGCAGTACCTGCATGACTTTGGCATCGTGCATCGCGACATCAAGCCCGCCAACATCCTCCTCAGCGCCACCATGCAGGCATGCTTGCAGCAATCCCTGCTCGCAGCAATCCCTGCTCGCAGCAATCCCTGCTCGCAGCAATCCCTGCTCGCAGCAATCCCTGCTCGCAGCAATCCCTGCTCGCAGCAATCCCTGCTCGCAGCAATCCCTGCTCGCAGCAATCCCTGCTCGCAGCAATCCCTGCTCGCAGCAATCCCTGCTCGCAGCAATCCCTGCTCGCAGCAATCCCTGCTCGCAGCAATCCCTGCTCGCAGCAATCCCTGCTCGCAGCAATCCCTGCTCGCAGCAATCCCTGCTCGCAGCAATCCCTGCTCGCAGCAATCCCTGCTCGCAGCAATCCCTGCTCGCAGCAATCCCTGCTCGCAGCAATCCCTGCTCGCAGCAATCCCTGCTCGCAGCAATCCCTGCTCGCAGCAATCCCTGCTCGCAGCAACCCTGCTCGCAGCAATCCCTGCTCGCAGCAATCCCTGCTCGCAGCAATCCCTGCTCGCAGCAATCCCTGCTCGCAGCAATCCCTGCTCGCAGCAATCCCTGCTCGCAGCAATCCCTGCTCGCAGCAATCCCTGCTCGCAGCAATCCCTGCTCGCAGCAATCCCTGCTCGCAGCAATCCCTGCTCGCAGCAATCCCTGCTCGCAGCAATCCCTGCTCGCAGCAATCCCTGCTCGCAGCAATCCCTGCTCGCAGCAATCCCTGCTCGCAGCAATCCCTGCTCGCAGCAATCCCTGCTCGCAGCAATCCCTGCTCGCAGCAATCCCTGCTCGCAGCAATCCCTGCTCGCAGCAATCCCTGCTCGCAGCAATCCCTGCTCGCAGCAATCCCTGCTCGCAGCAATCCCTGCTCGCAGCAATCCCTGCTCGCAGCAATCCCTGCTCGCAGCAATCCCTGCTCGCAGCAATCCCTGCTCGCAGCAATCCCTGCTCGCAGCAATCCCTGCTCGCAGCAATCCCTGCTCGCAGCAATCCCTGCTCGCAGCAATCCCTGCTCGCAGCAATCCCTGCTCGCAGCAATCCCTGCTCGCAGCAATCCCTGCTCGCAGCAATCCCTGCTCGCAGCAATCCCTGCTCGCAGCAATCCCTGCTCGCAGCAATCCCTGCTCGCAGCAATCCCTGCTCGCAGCAATCCCTGCTCGCAGCAATCCCTGCTCGCAGCAATCCCTGCTCGCAGCAATCCCTGCTCGCAGCAATCCCTGCTCGCAGCAATCCCTGCTCGCAGCAATCCCTGCTCGCAGCAATCCCTGCTCGCAGCAATCCCTGCTCGCAGCAATCCCTGCTCGCAGCAATCCCTGCTCGCAGCAATCCCTGCTCGCAGCAATCCCTGCTCGCAGCAATCCCTGCTCGCAGCAATCCCTGCTCGCAGCAATCCCTGCTCGCAGCAATCCCTGCTCGCAGCAATCCCTGCTCGCAGCAATCCCTGCTCGCAGCAATCCCTGCTTGCCCAAACCTCTCTCACACTCTCTGCGATCATTGTCTCAACACCCTTGACCCTTATTGAGCCATGATGGTTCCTCTCCTCTACCTTGAGGAGAGTGGAATTAGGTGGGGGAAACGGGAAGGTAGTGTATTGGAGGTACCTGGGAAGCACAGGTTTCCCATTCTGACGTCGGAGCCAATCTTGGGTACAAATGCGCAGACCCTTCTGCAACCCGCATAAATTTCAGCGAGCTGCCCATTGCCTCCACTTTCGGTTCCTTCAACTGCCCAATAAATTTCTCTGTCTCGGGCGTGCTGTGAGACAGCGATCCCATGATCTCCAGCCCCGGGTCGGCGTCCGTATATTCAGCTGCCCGGATCGGCTTATCCTCGGGCAGGGACGATGCATCTGATTCGCTGGAATGGTCCCGCAGGAAAGCTCCTTTCCCAGCAACGGCCCAGTGAGTCTTCTTGAGGCAGGGCGTGTGAACAACTCTTAGAATGGAACGGTCGCCTTTCACCAGAGCAATGTTTACTGTGAACTGTGATGTGCATTAGAGGAGAGAGAGGGAGAAGAAGGGGAAATGGGGACAGAGAAATCACACAAAGCTCCTTTCCCAGCAACAGCCCAGTGCGTCTTCTTGAGGCAGGGGGTGTGGACCACCCCTAGAATGGGACGATCTCCTTTCACCAGAGCGATGTTCACTGTGAACTGCGTTGTGCGTGAGGGATGAGAAGGGCATACGGGGGCGAAGGCAAATGAGAACATGGGAGGGCGTGTGAACCACGCCTAGAATGGGGCGATCTCCTTTCACCAGAGCGATGTTTTTTTACTGTGAACTGCGTTGCAGATTGGGGGAGATAGGGTGGAAGGAAGATGGAGGGATGAGGGGAAAGCAAGGAAGGACAAGAGGAGAATATGGGGAGGTCTGAAATTTTGTAACGTGGAGCAACGCTCAGCGTGAGGCAGGGACAGTTGATTGCAGCCAGAGTTCTCGTATGAAACAATTTTATAGATGGGGTTTCTGTGACAGACAGCTTGCCAGAGATAAAGTTTGTTGCACATGGAGGAGGTGTGGCAGAGACGGAATACACCTCCAGAAGTACACATTTACCAGTCCACGTCTTCCCATGTCAACAAATATTCCGAGATTTCCTGTTCCGGCCTTATTCTACGAGTCACGTCTGTGCCCATCCCCTTTACTGGCTCACCTGTCCATTCCCTTCCCTTTACTGGCCCACCTGGCTCACCTGTCCATTCCCTTCCCTTTACTGGCCCACCTGGCTCACCTGTCCATTCCTCAATTCGGTGCCATAATTGTGCTGCTGCTGTGGTGTGAGTGAGCGCAGGCCAAGATTGCGGATTTTGGGCTGGTGAAGCTGAGTGGCGGCACAGCTGGAGGCACAACAGTGGCAGCCACGCGAGTGATGGGCACACCAGGCTATGTTGACCCCGCCTACTGCAAATCACACAAGGCCACCCCCAAGGCCGATGTTTACAGGTAAAGAGCGGTGCTGAGTGGTGCGAGCCGGTGTCTTCCCATAAGGAAGTATGTGAACTGATGGGCACACCGGGCTATGTGGACCCTGCTTATTGCAAATCACACAAGGCCACCCCCATGGCCGATGTTTACAGGTAAAGAGCGGTGCTGAGTGGTGCGAGCCAGTGTTTTCCTTCAAGGAATTCTGTGGACTGGTTGGCTATGTTATGTTTACTTCGCCTTATGCAAGTCATACATAGCAACCCCTATGGCTGATGTGTACAGGTGAGGAGAGGCCACCCCTATGGCTGATCAAAAGGGTGAAGAAAGAGAACTGATGTGCATGATTGTAATGGACGTGAGATGGCACTGAAACGCGACTAAAATACCATGTGCAATGCAGATTGCCCGCGCCTGGTCATCATCCTCATTGCACAATCGATTCTTTCAAACTATGCTGTTGTTTTCTTTGTGATGGCAGCTTTGGCGTGGTGATGCTGGCGGTGATCACGGGGCGCAAGGCAGTGCAAGAGGCAGAGGACGGCCATATTAACCTCAAGCAATGGGTGAGGCATGAGGGGAGCAATGGGTGAGGCACGAGGGGAGCAATGGGTGAGGCACGAGGGGAGCAATGGCCGAGGCACAAGGGAAGCAATGGCCGAGGCACAAGGGAAGCAATGGTTGAGGGTTAGCAATGCGCGAACTGAGAGCTGATGCTCTTCGTGAGTCCGACTGATCTGTCCCAGCATACCACCACAGCCCCTACACAGCATCGCAGTTGCATTCACACAGCCCCCCTCCTCCCATGCATGCAGGTGGAGCCGTTGGTGGCATCCAATTCAGTTACGGCCTTCAGAGACCCGCACCTGGACGGCCCCGGATGACATTGTGCTGCGCCTGGCCCGCCTGGCTCTCTCCTCCCCTCTCCCTCCTCCCATCTGTGCAGGTGGAGCCACTGGTAGAATCCAACTCAGTGGCAGCCTTCAGAGACCCGCGTCTGGACGCCCCGGATGACATTCTGCTGCGCCTCGCCCGCCTCCCTCCTCCCTCATCCCATCCCTGCAGGTGGAGCCATTGGTGGCATCCATTTCAGTCACAGCCTTCAAAGACCCGCACCTGGACGCCCCGGATGACATTGTGCTGCGCCTGGCCCGCCTGGCTCTCTCCTGCACCGCCATGCCCACGGCCTCGCGCCCCTCCATGGGCAAGGTGCTGGGAGCGCTGGTGGCGGTGAGGGGGGAGATGGTGGGCGAGGAGGTGGACAGGGTGGCGTCGCGCATCGACAGCGAGATTGACACATCCAGCGATCTTGATTTCAACGCTTCCATTGCCCGCGCCCACGAGATTGCCTTGCAGAGCGGCTCCTCTGATACTGTGTGAGCTATGCTTTGACACATCCAGTGTCACCATTTTCTTATGGCAACAACCAAAGCATATCTTGGGGTGGGTTGCTGTTTTACAATGATTGAAAACAATACCGGTATTACTTCTAGCTTTCTCAAGTTCTCAAGTTTCTTGCAACAAAATTATGTACTTATGTAAAAGAAACCTTACCAGCTGGTCACCAGGTTCTGACCAATTAAACAGATGGCAGATGTTCTACGTTCGAATAATAGAGCAGGGTATAGCTTAGCCAATCAGGATATAATTGCTAGTAAGATAGTATCAGACAGGTCCTTATAACTCGTAACTGCAAACTTCTTAGCGGTCCGTCCAGAATGCCCACAGAAACCTTGTCACTGGGCGAAATGAGGGAATGACGAACTCAAGGGTCGCAACGCAAGCGAAGCCGATACATTTCGCGACCAGCAGACGTCCCATTGCTGACACCAGAACCAGTGAAACGCCACCACGGCAGCTAAACATCAAATGACACGTTGCTCATCCCTACAATTCTCGTGGCGCAGATGCTGAAAGCATCTATGACGTGTTGGAGTGACTTAGACGACGTAGCTCCGTAGTATGATTGGATGACGCAACAATTTGAGCTAGCCGAATTGAAACCTAGCCCTCTAACCCCTCTCGCTATGCGATGATGTCGCCACTCTGACAACCCCAGCATGGCCTCAACCATCCAATGGTCCGCGTGTCGCACGCAGTCGCTATGTCGCACAGAGTCGCAGTGTCGCACAGAGTCATTATGTAGCACGCGTTCGTTTTTCCTCCCCCGTATTCCCTCGTCTTGCGTCGTGCCGTTTCGCTCATCTTCCCGTCGACCCGCTATTGTCATCCTCGCTGCGAGCAATGGTCGCAGACACCATCGCCGACGAGAGCCCGAGCCACAAAGACACGTGGCCGATCGTGATAGGACGGCTGGTAATAAGGCGGCCGCTGATAGGCTGATTTCGTTGGAGGGAAAGAGAGGAGTGGAAGTGGGGAGGGGTGGTAAGGTGCAGGGAGGGGGGAGCGGCGTTGGGGGGAGTAGGAGAAGCGACGGGGGGAGGAACGAGGAGGAAGACGTTTGGAGAATGGAGCTGGACCTCGGGCAGGTGAAACAAAACGCGCTGCAAGCGGCTGCCCGGCTGAAAACTTTGCGGGTTGCGGATGTGGGGGAGACGGTCAAGATGGGGGCGGTTGCGGTGCAGAGCGGTGGAAAACGGCTGCTGACGTCAGCGGGGATGCTGGGCGAGCGAGCCAGCGATAGCATGCGGTGAGGGGCGAAAGGGAAAGAGAGTGGTGAGGGGGAGGGAGCGAGAGGGGGGTGAGTTGGGGAGAGAGGTGTGGATGAGACGAGAGGGTATGGAAAGAAGGAAGGTGAGAAGGGGAAAGGCGAGTGTGAGATGATGAAGGGGGGAAGAGTGGGGTTTGGAAGGGGTGAGAGCGGGCAGAGTAAGGAGGATGCAGGGTGCGAGGTTGAATGGGGGGAGGAAGGGGTGGGGGGGGAAGCTGAGGTCGGGAGTAACGGGCGCAGAGGGAAAGGATGGGCGCAGGAGAGGGATGGGCGGAGAGGGGTGGGATGGGCGGAGAGGGGAGGGATGGGCGGAGAGGGGAGGGATGGGCGCAGAGGGAAAGGATGGGCGCAGAGGGGAAGGATAGGCGCAGAGGGGAGGGATGGACGGAGAGGGGATGGATGGGCGGAGAGGGGAGGGATGGGCGGGGAGAGGGGTGGGATGGGCGGGGAGAGGAGTGGGATGGGCGGGGAGAGGAGTGGGATGGGCGGGGAGAGGAGTGGGATGGGCGGGGAGAGGAGTGGGATGGGCGGGGAGAGGAGTGGGATGGGCGGGGAGAGGAGTGGGATGGGCGGGGAGAGGAGTGGGAGCGCAGATAGTGGTGAGTGAAGGAGCGTGGTCGTGACGCAAGGCGATGGCTCGAGAAAACGATAGCGCAGAGGTGCGTGAGGTGAGGGGGGTAGTGGGCAGTGCGTGGGGGGGGAGGGGAGGGTTTGGTGGGAAGGTGCGTGGGGGAGTGCGGGGGCCGGTGCATGTGGGGGTAGGGGGAGGGGAGGGGTACATGGCGGGGTAGGGGGGCGTTGCTTCGGGCGGGTAGAGGGGGCAGTGCGTGCGGGGATAGGGATGGGTGGGACATGCGAGGTAGGGTGGGACATGCAGACTTGGGTGGGATGGGCGAGTTTGGGTAGGGATGGGTGGGGAGGTCAAGGAAGTCAACGCAACGCCCACCATTCCTTTCCCTCTCCCCCCCCCCCCCCCTTCCAACGCGCAATGCCCACCATTCCTTTCCCCGCCTTTTCCAACCCCACCCTTCCCTTCCCTCCTCCCACCTTCCAACGCGCAATGCCCGCCCTTCCTTTCCCTTCACTCCCTCCTCCCCTCTCCCCCCTCCTCCTCCCCCCGTCCCAACATGCAATTCTCACCTTTCCCTTCTCTCCTCCCCCCATCCCAACGTGCAATGCCCACCAATCATGCCATGTGTGCCCTTCATTCGACTTCACTCCTGCTTGCGCCTCACCTCCTCCATCCTCTCTCCTCTGTGCATCCGTCCCCCCCTCCATCCACCTTTTCCTGCACTTTCCTTCCTCTCCTTCTCCGTTTCCAGCACTTCTCCAAATCGCTATCTCTTTTCCCCTTTAACCTCACTTTCCCCTTCCCGCTCTTTCCCCTGTCCCCTCCCCCACCCACCCTCAGGCGCAATCTCTCCTCCCTCACCTCCTGTGTCTCTGTCTCTCCTTCCGGCCGCCTCTCCCTCTCCTCCGCCCCTCCTCCCTCCGCCCCCTCCTCCTCCTCGCCTCCCTCCTCTCCCTCCTCCTCTTCCGTTCCCGCATCCTCCCCCTCATCTCCGCCCTCCTCTCTCTCCTCCTCTCCCTCCCCCTCCTCTTCTTCCGCCTCCTGGGCTTCCGCTGGGCGGAGGGGGATCTCACCTGGGGGGACTGGGGGTGGGGGAGCGGCGGGGGGAGGGGCAGGGGGAGGCGGGTGGTGCGGGACAGGTCGATGGGGGGAAAGGAGGTGGTGGCGTCTGAGGGGTGGCGCAAGTGGTGGGAGGGGGTGGGCGGAGGGGGGGAGAGCGGGCGGGATGGGGGGAAAGGGATGGCGGGAAGGGATGGCGCAAGTGGTGGTGGGGGTGTGCGGAGGTGGAGGAGGGGAGGAGGGGCGAGGCAGAGCGGCGTAAGTCCGTTGGATATACCAGCAGAGACATCACGGTCAGAGAGAGAGCTAAGGGCGTTGGGTCTGCTGGCAGGGGAGGCGGGGAGTGGAGGGCGGGGAGGGAGGCTGACGGGGAGGCAGGAGGAGCCTTTGTGGTGGAGGGAGGCCTGCAGTGGTGCTGCAGGGATGGCTGCCTCTGCCTCGCCTGCTGTAGCGCCTGATATGGTGCCAGTATTAGCATCGGGAGGAGGAGCAGAAGGGAGAGCAGCAGGGGGTGGAGCATGGAGTGGGGCGAGGGAAGGCAGCGAGGAGGCGAATCTCGTCGTGCAACGTGAGTCCTGGCCTGACATGACTGCTCCGTTTCCTGCTTGCTCCCTGCCTGCTCATTGCTTGCTCCCCTGGCTGCTCCCTGCCTTGCCTTCTCCCTGCCTGCCCGATCCCTGTGTTCTTTCTGCCAGCCCACTCCCTGCCTGCCTGCTCCTTGCACGCTCCCTGCATCTCCCACCCCTGCTGCCCAATTTCCTCTTTCTTGTTCTCGTCCGAATACCTGTCCCTTCATTTATCACATTACGCTATGTGACATCCCTCAACCCTCTCATTACAATCCTCACCTCATCTCACTCCCCGTCTCCCCCCCGCCATCACAACAAACACCCCGACTCAATCAGGCATGTTGAGTCAGCGGCTGTTGGGTCAAGACTTTAATGCCTCAGACATTCTCCAGGTACGCACATGGCATGCAGGGCAACTAGTGGCTTGTGCCCTCTCTTTCACTCCAGCAGCAATGCAGGATGCTACAATCAACCTGACATCATCAGGCATGTTTGAGTCAGCGGCGGTTGGGTCAAGGCTTCAACTCCTCCGACATTCTCCAGGTACGCACATGGAAGCACGTGACATGCATGTGGCATGCACTTGGCATGCACGTGGCATGCACGTGGCATGCACGTGGCATGCACGTGGCATGCACTTGGCATGCACGTGGCATGCGTGTGGCATGCACGTCGTATGCCTGGCAGGTGGTGGCTTTTGTGTGCGTCCCTCCCAACACCTTCCGCCCATCTGTTTGTGCATTGCCATGCACTATTTGGTCCCTTTCGTTCACCAACGGAACCTAAATGGAGGAAGGCGCCGTTAACGTCCATACGCTCGCCCTCCTTAGCGTCTTTCTCCACTTAGCCCGAACCTTGGCCATCTCACTCTATTTGCTTTCCTCAATGAACCAACAAACAAACACATTGTGACGACTGTTAACTTCGCTGAAGCAGCCTGATGAGAGGCCCTGCTTAAGTCGCCCAAAAATTGGCAGCAAGGAGGCGGAGGAAACAAAGGAGGTCTCTGAGGCCTGTTCTTGTACAAGAAGAATCCATTATTGAATTTGGTGACCTCAAACATAGCCACCGCGAATCCGGCCCGGCTATTTCCCGGTGGGCTTTAATGATGCTGGAGGGCGGTGGATGCACCTTGGCTACGTCTTCGGCCAACGGAGTAAAAGATTTGGCCCCTTTTCTCATGCATGTTCCTCTCCCCACTCACCTTTTCCTCCCAATCCCAACCCCCCCCATCAGCTGTCCACGGCGTATCGTCGCAGTGGTGCCACGGTGGGCATCGGTTCAGACAACATCCTTTTCAGGGCTGCCTTCCACACCGCCTTTACTGCCCCGCCGCTGCTGCTTCCTCTCCCTGCTCCCCGTCTTCCCGCTCCGCCCTCAGCTGTACACGGCGTATCGTCGCAGTGGGGCCACGATGGGCATCGAGGCCCACTCGCCCTCCCCCCACTCCTCCCCCCCCTCTCCCTTCCCTCCCCCATCAGCTGTACACGGCGTATCGTCGCAGCGGGGCCACAGTGGGCATAGAGGCCCACTCATCCTCCCCCCGTCTCCTCCCCCTCTTCCCCCTCCCCCCTCAGCTGTACATGGCGTATCGGCGCAGTGGGGCCACGGTGGGCATCGACTCGCAAAACAGCCTTTTGAGGCCTGCCTTCCACACCGCCTTTACTGCCGCTGCTGCTGCTTCCTCTCTCCCTCCCCCTTCCAATACCAACCCCCTGATCAGCTGTACGCAGCGTATCGGCGCAGTGGTGCCACGGTGGGCATCAACTTCTAAGGCGCCTCAAAAGTTCCCACTCACCTTTCTTCTCCCAAACCCAATCCCCCCCTCAGCTGTACACGGCGTATCGGCGCAGTGGGGCCACGGTGTGCATCGATTCCGACAACAGCCGTGACGCACTGTTCAGAGCTGCCATCAACACTGCCTTCTCTGCCTCTGCTGGGTGGGTGCATGCATCCCCCCTTCCCCCATCCCTGTGCTGCGTCTGCATGCTCCGATGCATCAAACAGCCGTGATGAGCTCTTCAGAGCCGCCATCCACACCGCCTTCTCTGGCGCTGCTGGGTGAATGCATGACTCCCTTCCCCATCACCGCGCCTGCATGCTCTCCTTGCCTCCTAAAAGCACCATAGCACCATAGCACCATAGCACCATTAGCGCCTTTTCCAATGCCGCTGGGTGAATCCTCACCAATGTAGGTGATGCCATGCCACCTCTCCGGTACTCCTTTCGCCTGCTTCCATGCTCAAACTTATGCTCCCCCTGTCATCGTTCCATGATCGTTCTGCCTCCTGCCATAACTTCTTCCAACCATTCCCATCATGTTATTCCACTCACCATTTCTATACCACTAATTGCTCTTCTCGTTTCTTCCTTTGCCCGTCTCCTCAACCCCTCAGCAACCCCATCCCTCTCCTCCCCCCAGCAGACATCCCGCACTTCCTCGCCTGCCTGGCAGCAGCCATCCGACTCCCTGCCTTGCTGTTTCTCTCGCCATCTTAACACCAGTGGTTTCTCTCTGTGTTCCATCCCATGCTCGTCTCCACCTCCCCAGCGGCCCCATCCCGCTCCCCCCCCCCAGCGGACATCCCACTCTTCCTCGCCTGCCTGGCAGCAGCCATCCGCTTGCCCACTTCCCTCTATGCTGTTTCACTCCCCATCTTAAGACTATTTCTTGCTTCCTCTGCCCATCTCTCCACCCCCCACCCCAGCACCCCCATCCCGCTCCTCCCCCCAGCAGACATTCCTCTCTTCCTCGCCTGCCTGGCAGCAGCCATCCGTCTGCCCTCTCCCTGCCTTGCTGTTTCAGTCTCCATCTTAACACCACGAATTTCTCCCTTTATCCCATCTCGTCTCCACCTTCCCAGCGCCCCCATCCCCCTTCCCCCCACAGCGGACGCCCCTCTCTTCCTCGCCTGTGTGGCAGGCAGCAGCCATCCGTCTGCCCCCTCCCCGCCTTGCTGTTTCAGTCGCCATCTTAGCACCCTTTGGTCCATCCTCTACCCGTCTCCCCATCCCCCAGCAACCCCCTCCCTCTCCTCCCTCCAGCGGACATCCCTCTCTTCCTCGCCTGCCTGGCAGCAGCCATCCGTCTGCCCCCTCCCCGTGCGCTCACCATGGTGCTTGCTGCTCTTGCTGCCCGCACCCGCTCCTCCTTCCTGCAGTCCTGGGTGAGGGGCAGGCTTGAGTGAGAGGCAGGCTCGGCTTAGAGACAGGTTTGGGTGAGAGGCAGGCTCGGCTTAGAGACAGGTTTGGGTGAGAGGCAGGCTCAGGGTGAGAGGCAGCCACTGCACACCTGTTGTGCTGCAACCTGCAGCAGCCATCCGTCTGCCCCCTGCCCGCGCGCTCACCATGGTGCTCGCTGCCCTTGCTGCCCGCACCCGCTCCTCCTTCTTACAGGCCTGGGTGAGGGGCAGATTTGAGTGGCGGGTTTGGGTTAGAGGCAGGTTGGGGTGAAAGGCAGGCTCAAGGGAGAGGCAGGCTCAAGGGAGAGGCAGGCTCAAGGGAGAGGCAGGCTCAAGGGAGAGGCAGGCTCAAGGGAGAGGCACGCTCAAGGGAGAGGCAGGCTTAGGGGAGAGAGAGGTAGGTTCGGATGAGAGGCAGGCTCAGGTGAGAGGCAGGCTCGGATGAGGGTCAAGCTCGGGTGAGAGGCAGGTTTGGGCGAGAGGCAGGCTCAGGGGAGAGGCAGGCTCAGGGGAGAGGCAGGCTCAGGGGAGAGGCAGGCTCAGGGGAGAGGCAGGCTCAGGGGAGCGGCAGGCTCAGGGGAGAGGCAGGCTCAGGGGAGCGGCAGGTTTAGGGCGGCAGGTTTCATGGGGGAAGGGGGAGGACGGTGGGGGGGAGGGACCTTGTATCTCCTGCTTCACTGAACATCCAAATCACATCCCTTCTCCCTCTCATGTCCTTACCCCACTGGTGCTACATTTCCACCCATTTCTCTGCACGCACGGCCCGGCCCCCAAGCCCAGTTGTGAGTCGACTCAAAACTCGACCCATTTCTCTGCACCCACGGCCCGGCCCCCAAGCCCAGTTGTGAGTCGACTCAAAACTCGACCCATTTCTCTGCACGCACGGCCCGGCCCCCAAGCCCAGTTGTGAGTCGACTCAAAACTCGACCCATTTCTCTGCACCCACGGCCCGGCCCCCAAGCCCAGTTGTGAGTCGACTCAAAACTCGACCCATTTCTCTGCACCCACGGCCCGGCCCCCAAGCCCAGTTGTGAGTCGACTCAAAACTCGACCCATTCCTCTGCACGCACGGCCCGGCCCCCAAGCCCAGTTGTGAGTCGACTCAAAACTCGACCCATTCCTCTGCACGCACGGCCCGGCCCCCAAGCCCAGTTGTGAGTCGACTCAAAACTCGACCCATTCCTCTGCACGCACGGCCCGGCCCCCAAGCCCAGTTGTGAGTCGACTCAAAACTCGACCCATTCCTCTGCACGCACGGCCCGGCCCCCAAGCCCAGTTGTGAGTCGACTCAAAACTCGACCAATTCCTCTGCACACACGGCCCGGCCCCCAAGCCCAGTTTTGAGTCGACTCAAAACTCGACCCATTCCTCTGCACCCACGGCCCGGGCTCCAAGCCCAGTTGTGAGTCGACTCAAAACTCGACCAATTCCTCTGCACACACGGCCCGGCCCCCAAGCCCAGTTTTGAGTCGACTCAAAACTCGACCCATTCCTCTGCACCCACGGCCCGGGCTCCAAGCCCATCCCATCCCGCCCCTCGTCCTCCCCTCATCCTCCATCTCATCCTCCCCCTCGTCCTCCCCTCATCCTCCATCTCATCCTGCCCCTCGTCCTCCCCTCATCCTCCATCTCATCCTGCCCCTCGTCCTCCCCTCATCCTCCATCTCATCCTGCCCCTCGTCCTCCCCTCATCCTCCAGCCCATCCTCATCCACCTTTAACCTGGCAAACCGGGAAAGTTGGGATGTCTCATTTGTTTGTTAAGGATTTTATTTTGCCGGGCGTGTGTGAATCTTGCTTGGTTTGTATATATGCTAGCGAGTGTACGCAATATGCAAGCTACAACATACGCAATATGCGACCCCCATGAGGGTATCTGCCTACATAGCATATCCATGCACCACACAATACACAACATACACGTCATGCATCATGCACACGTGCATTTTATGATTGATGCATCTTACACGCCATGCATCTCACATGCCATGCATCTCACACGCCATGCATCTCACACGCCATGCATCTCACACGCCATGCATCTCACATGCCATGCATCTCACATGCCATGCATCTCACACGCCATGCATCTCACATGCCATGCATCTCACATGCCATGCATCTCACACGCCATGCATCTCACACGCCATGCATCTCACACGCCATGCATCTCACACGCCATGCATCTCACACGCCATGCATCTCGCACGCCATGCATCTCACATGCCATGCATCTCACATGCCATGCATCTCACACGCCATGCATCTCACATGCCTTGCATCTCACATGCCATGCATCTCACACGCCATGCATCTCACACGCCATGCATCTCACATGCCTTGCATCTCACACGCCATGCATCTCACACGCCATGCATCTCACACGCCATGCATCTCACACGCCATGCATGCTGGCAGGCACTGGTGAAGCAGAATCGGCGCAGTGAGGCAGAGGAGGAGCTTCAACGCCTTGCCAGCATTGCCACCACCCTGCCCCCTCCCCCCAACTCTGTAAGCCAATTTTCCAATGCCGTGTATTCCACCCCGCATCACCCCTCATGTCTCATTCTCACTGTGCTGCATACTACACAATTATCTCACCCCATGCCCCTCCCACCCCATGCCTCCCACGTGCACCAGCGCTGATGGTAGGAGGGAATGGAGATGGGGACAGACAGGGGGCTGGCATCACTGCACTCACCACTCCTCCCTTTCTCACCCTCCTCTTCCGCATCGATGCCCCGCCTATGCGCCATGAACCAGCAGGCAGAGGTGGCGATGGTGGCAGGGGGGCTGACACTGTCACACTCACCTCCCGCTACCCCCCCTGTGACATCCCCCCTCCCCTCCCCTCCCCTCCCCTCCACTCCCCTCCTCTCCGCTCCCCTCCCGCCCCCTCGCCTCCCACCACTGCCTGTGTGCACCATGTCTGGCAGGCGGGGGTGGAGATGGTGACCTCAGTGACGCCGCCTCCTCCCTCCCCTCCTTTTCCCATGCCCTCCCGCCTGTACTTGCACCCATGGCGCACCGGCAGGCAAGATGGAGAATGATGGCGGAGCGGCGCGGCTGGCACAGTCACCTCCCGTTGCTCACTCTTTGACTCCTCCCCTCCACTCCTGCCCATGCCCCTGCATGCTTTGGCACCGGCGGCAGGCGGAGATGGAGATGGTGGCGGGACGGCAGGGCTGGCAGCACCAAACTCAGCTCCTGTTCCCCTCTATGTGACTCCCTCTTCCCCTTCCCTCCGCGCCCTTCCTTCCGCCCTCATATCTGCATGCATTGGCACCGGCGGCAGGCGGAGATGGAGATGGTGGGGACGCTAGCACTGGTACACTCATCTCCTCCTCCCCCCTCTGTCACACCCCCCCTCTCCCTGGCAGGCGGAGATGGAGATGGTGGCGGCAGGGCTAGCACAGAGGATAAGCCACAGGGAGAGGGAGGAGCTGCTGTGGGTGTACTGCAGGGCGGGCGGGAAGGACACCAGAGACGCCATGGCACGTGCCCTTGGCCTGTAGCAGCGTTCCTGTGGATTCCTTGGGTGGATGGAGGTTGCAGGGCGGAGCCAAGCCCAGGAGAGAATTCTGGATCCGTAGAAGAGTTTACGAGCCTTATGGAATGCGGAATGTCGGAGAACCAGAGGTGGTTTGTAGGGTATATTAGAATTGCAAGAACACGACACGACGTTGCGGTTCATTTGGCTTCTTTCAGATGCTGATTCATTGTCAGTCCGGAAACCCATCAGGTGCACCCTCACATTCCATCCTGTCATTGTGGCAAGATCTTTACAAGGGAATTAGAAAGGACACTGCCTGAACTGAGAGGCTGGTGCTAGAGAGCACAACCCGTCATGAAAATGTACGGTAAAACTTCCCGCCTTTACACGTGTGTGGCAATACCCAAACACAGCGAGGTGAACCGTGAATTTATCCAACAGGTTACGGAATGACGATATCCTGACTACCAATTGCCACACGAGGCAGATACCTCGTGATCAGCAGATCCAACGCATTGACGTTAGTTCTAATTCGCATCAAACGGGGCAAGCCCATCAGCTTCCCCACCCCTTTCTGCGTCACAGTCGAATCCCACAGGTCAAGCCGCTCCAGTTCGCTAAACTGCGCAACCTGCTCCATACCAGCATCGGTCACACCAGGTGGCACTGCCAGGATCTTGAGCTTGGTAAGGGAGAGAAGATATTGCAACCCGTCGTCCTTCACCCCAGTGGAGCCCAGGTGCAGGTCTTCCAGGTGCACCAGCTTCCCCACGTGCACCATGCCAGCAGATGTGACAAGCCGGCAGCCGACCAGATCTAGCAGCGTCAGGGAGGAGAGGGCTGCCACATGCTGCAGGGCAGCATCTGTCACACAGGTGTTCACGAGGCTGAGAATGTGAAGGGTGCTGCTGAGCACCCCAATGCCGTGCAGGGCATCATCTGAGATGGGCGTGTTGCGCATGTCCAGCCCTCGCAGGTGGGGCAGCCTGTACAGCTGCTTGATGCCCTCGGCACTGAAACCCGAGGAGCCATCAAGGCCGATGGACTGCAGGTGTGTCATTTCGGAGATGCGAGCAAGGGCTGAATCAGAAAGGCATGAGATGTTCTTCGCGTCCAACGAGGTGCGAGCTGGTGCTGCTGAGAGGACGGCCTGAGAAGGGTTCAGAGGGAAGTGCCCCAAGGTTATCATCACAATCATGATAGAGCACGCGGCAGTGCTGGTTTGGACACGTGATGACAAGACAACCACTAGCAGCAGCAAGAGCACCCCAACCACAGCACCTGGAGCAGACACATGTGGCACCCTGAGCTGAGTGACCCAGCCATTGACACCACCATCCATAACACTCACAAGAACATACCTCCCATATCTTCTCAGTGTCACGTTTCAGTGCGTCGAGCTCCATTCTCAGCGCTGCCACCTCTCCCATTGTGGTTCCCAACTCCTGCAAAGACAGTCACACAGACCAATGAGCGCTCTACGTGCAGTACAAGAGCATTCCTTATCTTCGTCTGGCATGCTTCCGTGCAGCAACCGTATGGCCTCAAGCACCCAACTGCAAGCGTTGCTTACCAGCTCACGGTCTGCAAGAGTCCCCTCCAGCACCAACAGACGATCCTTGTGCTTTCCCAGTTCCGCCTTCACGCCCACCAGCTCCTCCACAAACCTTTCTTCCCTTCCCTCAGCTTCCTCCACCCTTTTCCTGGTTGCTTCCAGATCCGTGGCAAGCGCTGTCAGTGTCATCTCCAAGGCCTCTTGCCTCTTGTGCCATTCACCGCTCTGCACTAAAGTGGTCTCGATGGCTTTACTTGCAAGCTCCCTGCGTGCGGGATGGGAATACACGGAATACACCAGGGAATGAAAATTTATTACAACATAATAATACACATGAGGGAAAAAACAAGAAAGAAAGAGAAAGAAACTCATGCAAAAACATGTATGCATTGAGAGCTTAAGGGATACATGCCCGAAACGATGCACAGCTGCAAGGCTGTACTGATGAGGAGCGAAACACGCACAAGCACCGAGAGAATGACACTAAGATCTGGGTATCGTGGTACGCATAAAGAAAGAAGTGGAAAGCAGGCGGACATGAAGAGGGAGGAGCTCCGGAGGATAAAGGCCATGAGCAGCCCGTTGACTGCCGCATCCTCTTCTGACACGCGGGCCATGGAAGGCTCAGCTGGAGACCTCGTAGCACGAGGAAGGAATCTGAAGCGCATGGGCGGAGGACGGAACCTGAGATATAGGGGAGGAGGAAGTGGGGGAGTAGACAGAGAGAGGAATAAGCGGGTTTGTCGGAACTGGAGGTGGCAAAGCGGACAACCACAAAATACATGATGGAGTGAAAGCGCGACGGAGAGGGCGAGAAATGGGCGGGGGAGGAAAGGAGGGGAAGACACGAATTGCATGGGAGGTGAAAGAGAAAGTTTACCTCGGCTATTCTGGTCAATGGCGTGCTTCCTTCAAGGCGGATTTATCCTCTTTAGCTTTGCACCTTGAAGAATCGGCCTCAAGCGGGAAGCACCTGCAGCAGGCATGGTAGACAGGTGGTTTTCGAAAAGCAAGGGGGCAGAAACAGGGTCTCAGCGCAAGACATGGGAATGTTTTAAGGTAGAGAATCAGCGAAGTCACAGGTAAATTTGACGAACAAGAGTGGGCACGTGTGAATGGGAAGGCGACGCTGGCCTTGCCTATCCTCGTGGCTCCATGCGACGTAAACTTGTGGAACGAGTGAAGGCCCAAACGTATGAGCAATAGGAGAAGAGAAGCAAAGTGGAGATGGCAAGGACTAAAAATGGAACGAGGTGAGAGTGGCGCGTGAGGTTGCTCAATCGGAAGCTGGAGGACGATCAGCGGAAGAATGAAGGCGAGTTTGAACCGCGAGATATGCTGTTATCGCAAGAATAGATATAAGGTCCGATTGGATGAGGCGAGGGACTCTTTTAACGGGTGAAATTATGGAAAGAACAACAAAGGAGCCGTGCGTGGTGTGCGGGGCCTGACGGGATTTGCGAGTCGCATCCTACCTTTTGATACGACTCGCTGTGATCCCAACGCGGGATGAAGGCGTGACGGCTGTCAGTCATAGCCGCGCCGCGACGTGAGACCATGAACGTTGTCGCACAGCATTGGCGACGGCCTGTGCCTGTGGCATCCATGCGGCCTGTGGCGAAATGGAGTCGCAGCGGTGCTGTTGACTATGCATGAATCGGCGTTCAATCATCGCCGAAATGCATCTCCATTGCCTTGTCCTCGGCATTTTCATCTCCTCTTCGCTAATCGTTCCCCTTTGTGCACCCCGTAGACGATCGACTCTATATAGCACATTCCGCTGCCGCATGTTCGATCCGTGCAACTAGGAGGGGGCGGGATGTCGTATATTGCTCATTCTATTCCTTTTGCAACGACTCGCGCGCATCACATCAGCAAACGTGAACAAGGCGTGGGACAATGATAATGTAGGCTAGGATCGGTGCTAGTGGGTGAGTGAAGGAATGGAATTGAAGGTGAATCCAGGCGATGGGCGATGTAGGTTGCTATACATGTTGGCAGCAAGATGTCGGGTTGTACAAGTTTTTGTGTGCTCCCTGCGGTCAACTTCGTTTCGTTTCGGTGCAAAACGGTCAAATGTGATAATCGCTTTCCACCGTGTGGAACCGTCCTGAGCCACATTACAAGAACAGCGAAAGCAAGAGAATGATGCGACCTGACGTCGCCCTTACTCTAGCGATGGAATTGCTGATTTCGCTAAGCCGCTTGATGCTGTAACGAAGACAAACCGCTTCGTGCACTCGTGGTTGGACCAATCAGCGACGCGATGCCACGTCAATGGCAGCCTGATTCCACTGTTACGGTTTTACTGGTGCTCTCACTCCACTCCACACCTTACGATTTTTAAATAACCGTACCAAACCTCCCTGAACCAGCCTCAGGCTCTCGTCCCCAAGAATGCACCGCACAATGCACACCCAGCTATGACGGTGCTCATATCCAAGGGAAACTTGGACCTTGGCGTGGCTGAGACCTAGATCCCAACCCAACCTAGATCACTCACCGCCGTCGCCGTTTCTACGTGCTCGTCGAGATACCGAAGCGTGTGCGCAGCTTAAACACCGAGATTTGCGCGCGTCGAACGCGCTCGAGCTAGTTGGCGCTGCTCGACCTGTTCGTCTCGCTCATGATTCACGCGGTGCCGCGGCGACAGTAGCCATGCCGTACATCCGACAAGGTGGGCCTCGTAGGCTGTTAGGGTTCTCAAGGTGTGTGTCTCATATTCCGCTCGACCTGTGCGCCGCAGTGCTGCGGCGACACTAGCCATGCCGTACATCCGACAAGGTGGGCCTCGTAGCGTAGCGTGCTGGCGCTCTCGGTGTGTTGTCTGTGAATCGGTTTGTGATTGAAAAGAAGGACGGATATTCGGAAGCGAGCACGAGGTATGACCCCACGCAACCGTTGACTTCCAACTTGACTCACAAGCCACCGCAGCGGTGAGCGTGCGGAGCGGGGAAGGAGAAGATTTTCAAGCAAGTGATTGCGTCGTCTGCTCTGCGCTCACCGCGCAGCTCGCCTTTTGAGGCTCCTCAAAAGTCGCTCACCGCGCAGCTCGCCTTCGCGTCCACCGTTCCTCCCCCTCGGACCCTCTCGTCTCTGCCCGCCCGCTCGTGTCGTCCGACAGGCCGCAGCCACCCGTCTATATTCCGGTTTCCCGAGTCTCGCTTACCCTACGTGTCACAACCTTCTTAGTATCCCACCGGGGTTGTCAGTGGGAGCCTTCCAGGAAAACCCACAGTTCACACAACCATCTCACTTGTGCGTCTGCGTCTCAACAGCGCCGATGCGCGCACCTCCTCGATCGACGTGATCCACAGCGCCTCTGCGGCACCGTCGACGCCCTCCGCGCTCGTCGCCTCCGCTCCACGCGCTCCCCGTCGTCCGCTCCCCCTCCCATGCGTCTCTCCTTCCCTCCCTTTCCGCTCAAGCCTCACTCTCTTCTCCTTCCTTCGCCCTCACCCCGCGCCGTGCTGGACGGGAAGGTCGCGCGCATCACGCGTGGGGTGTGGGGCGCGGAACGGGGGATGGCGGGTGGAGGTGGTACACGTGGGGCTGGGGGCAGATGGAAAGTGGGAGAGCGGGAGGTGGAGACCAGCAATCTGGGGGGCCGCTGCACCTGCGCAGTTTGTGGCGGCGTGTTGGCAGGCACTGCACAGCATCGCACCACCGCTATCATACCCTGCCTGCCGCCTCCCATGCTCATCTCGTCCTTCTCCCTGTGACCCCGTCCCCCTCTTCCCACCCTCTACCTTCCATCCCCGCTTCTACTCCTCCCCTCCCGCCCCCCTCCCGTCCCCTCCTCATTCCCCTCACCAGACGAGGTGGTGCAGCGTCTGTCGCCACGTGTGTTAATCTTTTCCCTCGCTCTGTCCTCTCCCTCCCCTCCCTTTCCTCATTCGTTCCCCTCCCCTCTTTCCCTCCGCCAGGCGAGGTGGTGGAGCGCCTGTCACCATGGCAGCTCGCCACGTGTGTTAACCTCTCCCCTCCTTCCCTTCCCTCCTTCCCCTCCGTTCCCCCCTCCCATCCCTCTCTCCCCATCTCCCCCCTGCCAGGCGAGGTGGTGGAGCGTCTGTCGCCATGGCAGCTCCTCTCGTTCTGTCCTCTCGCCTACTTCCCTTCCCTCATTCCCATCCCTCCCCAATTCTCTCCCCATCTCCCCCCTGCCAGGCGAGGTGGTGGAGCGCCTGTCGCCATGGCAGCTCGCCTTCTACGTGGATTTCTTCCGCCGCCTCTTCCGCATCATAAAGATGTTCTTCTACACCCTCTTCTCGGTACACTCTCCTTTATACTTTCCTCTTCCCAGCTTGTCGCCATGCCCGCCATTACAGTCCGCCTCTCCTTTCTCGCTCGCCCTCGCGTGCTCTATCCGCACTAGTTCGCCAGCTGATCGCTAAAGGAACACTGCGCATCACGGTTGCTGTAGGGTGTGTGTAAGGTAAGGGAATGTCGATAGCAACTCACCCTTCTCCACTCTTGTGTACAAGAAAAACCGACTGCTACTCTTGTGTAAAAAGCTGACTGTAATCTTCGTTGGCGCAGAATGACTTCTTCAGACCACTCTTCCCGTTCTCAGCCCTCCCTCCGCCCCTGCCTCCATGACCGCACAGCCTGACGCGGCAGGAGTGAAGAAGTCCAAGGGGAGAGGAGGGGGGGGGCAGGGCGCATGGGGGGAAGCTCTGGGGGCGGAGGGGGTGGGGGAGGGGGAGGCGGAGGAGGGGGAGGCGGTGGTGCGAGGAGGGGGCTTGGAGGGATGAGCAATGTGCGGGGCATTGATCACTGTGAGTGCGGGGCATTGATCACTGTGAGCTGGTGTGTCGGAGAGCCATGCATCGGCATGTGCGAATTCTGCACAGGAGGGATTTAGGGAAGAAGGGATGAGAGGACTCGTGATTCAAGCTTTTCTCTGCCAATAAATGCTTGCCACTTCTTTCACTCGAGCCCTCCCTTCCCTCCTCCCTACTTCCCCCGCCCCATTATCCCTCGTTTGTGGTATTGTGTGCATGTCCACTGCTTCACAATAACACTCCTGCATCCCTTACCTGCCCTCCTCCCGGTCCATGTCTCTCCCTCTTCCCTTTCCGCTTTCCACTCTCCCAGGTGCTTCTGCGGCGGGTGCCTGAGGCCGGTAAGGCACTCCACCTGCTGCTGCTGACACACCAACTTTCATGCTTCCTTTCCCTGCCCTCTTCCCTCTCTTCCTCTCTCCTCTCTCCCCTTTCCCCGTCCCAGGTGCTTCTGCAGCGGGTGCCTGAGGCCGGTAAGGCACTCCGCCTGCTGCCGCTGACACCGCCCCCCCTCAACTCATCTCATGAGATTGGAGCGCGGTGTCAGAGCAGCCACGTGCTCGCCTCATGTGCCACTGCTGCACATGCATGTGCGTGCGTGAAAGCACGCACGCAGCATGTGCTGTGTGGTGAGGCCATGGGCTCGAGTGCGTGAGGGTGGAGTGCCGCGATCTCGCCACCAGCAGCGGGTGTGGTGCCGGCTGCTGGCATTGATGGCTGGGCAGCAGAGTCAACCGCACATGCATGCATGCAGACCCCATTGCACGCATGGCACGGCATCATGCAGCGATGCAGTGGTGCCGTGCTGCGATTATCATCATACCTGCAGCAGTGCGGCCATGCACAGTGTTCATGACGCGGCCGTGGGAAAGCCTGTGAGGGCACCACGGCTGCCGACCCAACGCTGTGGCATGGGCTGCTGTCGCCCAGACTGAGGGGAGCAGGGCTCTTGCTAGGTTTTAAGCCCGTCTGAAAAGTATATACCAAAAAAATGTTTCGTCTGACGTTCAGACGGGGATTTTTTTCTGGTCTGATTTTTAAGACGAAGGAAAAAGCCATGTCTGAAATTTCAGATGAAATAATACTGCTGCCTGTTTTTTTCTTAAATAAATTGATTGTGTACTGTTTTACTTGTATCAGACAGAGCGACACAACCTAAACAGGTTTGCGCTGTGATGCGCGAGAGCGGGAATGGGGCAGTGGGGCAGGTGTTGGCCTGCGAGAGACAAGGGAGTGGGGGGGGTTTGGGTTACGTTCGAGACGGACACGGGGGAAGGGGCAAGAGTGCTGTAGACTTAGGAGATTGTGGGGGGGGCGGGGGGGAATTCGAGGTCGGCTGGCTTTTTTGGGCGGCTGGATGGGTAGTGGGGAAGAGCGAGGGAATTTGGGTCTTGGGGGGCTGAAGCGGGGGGGGGGGGGGGGGGGGGGGGGGGGGGGGGGGGGGGGGGGGGGGGGGGGGGTAGGGGGAAGAGGGAAGCACTCGGTACTTGGTGCCAGACGAAATTGTACGCACTATCTGATTTCTCATATGAAGTATAACACCGAATATGATTTTCCAGACGAAATAAAATGTCTGGTCTTATGGATCAGACGAACTAAATTGCTTGTCTTCAAAGTCAGATGAACTAGAAAAAATAGGTCTGATTCTCAGACCATCAGACCAATTTGGTCTGATAAAGAGAACCCTGGAGGGGAGCGTGGAGGGTGCGATTGATGCCAGTGCTTGGGTTGGTCGATGTCCGAATGAAGATTGCGCAGAAATGATGTGGTTTGAAATATGGTGCAATATTGTAATGAATTTATTGTGGAATGTACTTGCCTGGTTCGCATCCCGTTCATCAAGGCCCTATTCGGGAGCAGCGCAATCAAGAGGATGAGCAGAGAGTGATCCTAATGGCCTGACGAGCCTAATAATAATAATGAGAAATGTTGCATAGCTGTACAGTCTTCTTGATCATGTTTGATCCGCGTTAGGCATGTATCGGAGCAGGCACACAGCAGCCTGCTGGGGGAGACCTCACTTCCACCCTCCGTTAGGCAGTAGGTAGTCTTCGCCGCGCCTTTCGTTCTACGAGCGGCGTGCTGAATGGCATAACTGTAAGCGCGCAGGTCACGCGTAGACGACGGCTTCGAGTGTAGCTCCCCCAGAATGCACGGCGCACTCAGCCTGGTGACCGGCACGGTGAACTCACTGGCAGTCGCGCCACGCGCTGTCCCTTTTGTGCGAGCACGTGGATTTGCAATCAGGGAGCAGCGATGATAACTAGGGTTTCCGGGATGTGACAATGACAACATCCGGGCAGCGATTATAGCAGCTTTAACTTCGTGAATTTTCCATTGTGAATATCAGCTACCGGCCGCACAATCCGCTAATGCCATCGGAAGGCATTGCCGTGACGGCATTGCGTGGCTAGTTAGTGAACTGCCCACAAATTCGCGACGGTCAATGCCCCTCTAGCACATCGCCCATTTACATTTTGTGATGGCTGTCGCGCGCGTTGCTGCGACGCTGCTTATGTTCGCCGCCGCCGCCGCCGCGCCGCTGGTGAAGGGCCCGGCGCGAGCGGGGCGTTAGCGAGAGGAGAGTGGGCGAGCTGATTGGGGCATGGCGGCGAAATGGTTCGCGCGGTGCGGCGCCGGATGACCGTGGATGGCGCTTGAGTGGGAACGATGATGCGTGGAGGGGGTATGAGGTTGAAACGGGCACGAGGGGGGGGGATGTCGTGAGTGATCGTGTGATTAGGGGATTACTCGAACGAAGGCGCTGACAGTGACGGAGGTGACAGTGACGGAGGTGACAGTGACGGAGGTGAAGGTGACGGAGGTGACAGTGACGGAGGTGACAGTGACGGAGGTGACAGTGACGGAGTGGTGACAGTGATGGTGAGAGTGATAGTGCTGATGGCGACGATGTGGATGGGTGGTTGTCAGGGCGGCATTTCCAGCAGGCCGCGCATGGCGGCGACGAGAAGGGGACGCGGCGGCGGTCGCAAAGGGGCGCGCTGGGGGAGGAGGAGGGGGAGCGGAAGCGGGAGAGGAGGTGGGAAGCGACACGGGGAAGGGAGGTGGCGGAGACACGAGGAGTCTCAGTGGGCGGAGAGGCGCGCAGGCGAGGGGAGGGAAGGCGAGGCACGGGTGGGCGACGCAGACTGGCGGATGGGCAAGCCAGTGAGGGGGGCGGTGACGTCAGCAGCGATGGGCATGAGGGCATGCACGTGGGCGCGCGTGAGGGCATGGTGGGCCCTGGGGTGTGGGCGGATGGAGTTAAACGGCACACGCGACGGGCAGGGGACAGATGCTGGAGCCAATGGGAGATGCGCATGTATGTCACGGTGAGATGCATGTATGTCACGGTGAGATGCATGTATGTCACGGTGAGATGCATGTATGTCACGGTGAGATGCATGTATGTCACGGTGAGATGCATGTATATCACGGTGAGATGCATGATGTCACTGTTGAATTCCGCTCCTGCCTGCCTGTTCTCCTGTTTCACCGTTCCCTCCTCGGCTCTTCTCCTCGTCTTCCTGTCTCTTCGGTCTCAAGCCTCACTCACTCATCGATTTTGCTCCGCCCTTCTTCATGGCCTCTGCGTCGCCCTTCTGCATGGCCTCTGCGTCGTGCCTCCCCTCCCCTCGCGGGTGCATGGCAGCGCCCTGACCGCCAGCTGCCGCCATCCATGGCGTTGAGGCGGCGTCTGTCTGAGTAGTACCGTCGCATGCCCGCCGCTGCACGCAGATCCACGACTGGCACGCCTTCTACCGCAAACCGTGAGCCTTCTATTGCAGCCACGTGTAAAAGTAATCTTTTTACATGTCGGAGCGCTGCACGCAGATCCACGACTGCACGCCTTCTACCGCGACACGTGAGCCTTTTCTCGCAGCCTGTGAGCTTTCCGATTCCATGCCTCTGCCGTTTCCAATGCAAGCATTCTCCCACGCCTCGGCCATATCGCGTGCTGTTCCGATTCCATGCGTTCACCGCTGCCATTCCATGCCTTTGCCATTCCACGCATTTC